>MPGH01000081.1:5052-16659 GCA_001937105.1 Colletotrichum chlorophyti
CTATATTAATATAAGTATTTATATTATTATAGTATTAGTATTACCTTCTAAAGGTTTAGTACTTAATTCTTTTAACTAACTTATACTTAGGGTTATAGTCCTTAATATAAAGTTATTATTTTTATATAGGTAGTATATTAACGTTTCTAAGTCCCTACTAACTAATATATTAATACGCCTTTAGTACCTTAAATAGTCTAATATTACTAAAGTCTTATTTATTATTTAGGGTTTATTACTATTTATACTACTTATATTATTTTTAAGAGGGTAGGGTTCTAAGGATTATTATATAAAGTATAGCGTTCTATTTATAAAATATCTATTTAGTTTAGCTACCTATATAGTTATTAATAGTAATATAAACGTCTATAGTTTATTAATACTATAGTTTATATATATATTACTAACTATTTAGTTATTTATTAGTCTCTTACTTATTATTTTATTTTATATTAATTACTTTATAGAGGTAGAAGTTAAAGAATTATAAAGGGTGTACTATAGGCGCTTAACTAAAAAAGATATAGGTAATAGTAGGTATATTATAGTATATAAACTTTAACTTATTTAATCCCCTTTTCTATAAGGATTTTCCTAGCTTATAGTTAGGCCTTTCTAACGTCTAACCGTTAACCAGTTAGCGATAGCTAAGCGAATCTAGTCGGCCCTTTTATAATAGTATACCCTTTATAAATCTTTAACTTCTAACTTTATTAAGTAACTAATATAAAGTAAAATAATCAATAACTTATATATATAGTAAGTTATTTATTATAGTAAGTTACTTACTTTTCTTTCTTTCTATACCTTCTATCTTAATAATTATTTTCTTTATATATAAGAATATATTTTTCTTTAAATAAAAGTTATATTATCCTTATACTTTAAGCTATTAAAAAGACCTAAAACTATCTATATAAAAAGTAGCCTTTAAGAACTTTATAGAACGCTAACTATAACTAAAGGTATATTTCTAATAGAAAATTTAACTATTAAAGGGTATTAACTAAGGATCCTATAATTATTTAAGCTTAGTTTACCTTTATATAAAATATAATTATTAAGTATAGAATATATAATAATAATATCTATAATTTTATTAAAATAAGCTTCCTAATAGGAATACTATTATATATAAAGGTTATTATAACCTTTAATTATTATAATAGGCCTTATATAAAGTAGCTTAATAATTATAAATAGGTTTTTATTATTTAAAGTAGATATATAGATAGCTAAGTACTACCTTTATCCGTTATTATTAAAGGTAAGTATTACCTCTTCTTATAGTATACTAATAGTTAATTCCCCTTTAAATAACATATCTACCTTAATAAAAGTAAATAGATTATAAATAAGATTAACTTATATTAGACATTCTAACAATTTCCTATTATTTCTACTCCTTCTTAATACAGAGATTAAGATTAGCTTTATTAATCCCTAAAAGGTAATCTATAATTAACTTTATATTTTAAGTTATACTTATCTAACTAGAGATTTATAAGCAGGAGTTAGTATATTTATAAGCCTAAGAATGTTTTAGTAAGGCTTTTAGGGGCGTATATAAAGGCCTTATTCTTCCTTAAGAAGAATCCTGTCTTTAATTAAGTAACTTAACTAATCTTACTATATTCTATCCTTACTTATAAGCCTCTACCTTACTTATTTTTATAACCTATATATACTTCTATAGGTTACTCCTTTATAGGGTACTTGTAAGTTAAAAGTGCCCTAACCTCTATATTATTATACTAAGAGGTTATAAGCTTAGTATAAGTTCTATATTCTAAAATCTCTTATTCTTATTCTTTAGTTAAATATATAAGTCCTCTTTTATACTTATTTAATTATTCTTTTAATTAGTTTTAAATAATAGTTAGATCTATTTATCTTTTTAAAAAGGATATTTATTTAATAGGCTAATAGTTATCCTATTTATTAAGTCCTACTTAATACTATAGCTATCTATTAGCTATTACTTTTCTTATAACTTAAGAAATAAAAGGTAGAAAGAGTAAGCCCTCTTATTCTTTAAAAAAAACTTTAGAAAAGTATTTAGCTTATATCTTTAAGCTAGTATAATTCTTATATTGTAAGCCTTAAAAGATAGAATCCTTAAGTTATTATTATAACTTAATAAAAGTTTAACTTATAAAGGGACGTACTAATATTTATAAGTTAAATTCTAAGGATTAACGCTAAAATTTTATAATTTTATACTTAATAATTTATATTTAGTAGAATAAAGGGATTAAATTACTAAGTGTATTAAATCTAACGCTATATTTAAAGCTACTACAGCTCTAGCTTAATTAGATTAATCTAAATAAACTAATTATACTAATTTTTAGTCTTTATTAACTTAAAGACCTTATACCTTAGGCTGGAATGAAACCTTAGAGCTTTATAATTAGGTTACTATCTTAATTACTAATATATAGTAATAGACTAGACTACTATACTATTTATCTAGCTGTTTAGTTAAAAATTATACCTCTAACTTACCTATATAAGGCTAAAAACGGGCTTATAGGGTACTTTTTATACATTAAGGGTTAGGGTTATACTAATACCCCTTCTTAGAAGCTAAATTTAGCTTAGAATATAACTAAATCCACTAAAATGTTAGATTCATTAGGTATAATACTAAAAAGCCCTTTAGAAGCTAAAAGCCCTCTAATAGAGGCTAATAAAACTAGTAAAATTAAATTCTATAAACTAAGTAATACTATTAAGATCTATATAATACTAATAAATTAGTAGTTAACCGGTTCTAAGAACTAAAATACCTAGTTTATAACTTTAAAAGTCTATTTAAAACTTTTAAAATTATATAAATATTTTAATAAAAACGGTAATTATAACATTATAACTAAAAAGTAAAAGGATTATACTTTAATTATTATAAAGTAAAATCTAAAGCCTAAACTACTAGCCTTAGTATTTAATAAAGAAGACCCCTATAAAGCGATTTTTACTTTAAAATCTACTTATAAGGGCATTAAGTCTATTTTAAGGTAATAACTATACCCTAAATTTTATATTATTAAATTAGACTCCTATAAGAGCCTTAATGACTTTATAAGTAATTTTAAAGCCTATATATTTAAGTTAGAAGGTATAGAAGCTAATATTAATATAATTACTATTAAAATAGTATTATTACTGCTTTAAGTAAAAAATACCCTTTATAGGCTAAAAGATAGCGTTCTATACTATATAAGCCTAAAGAAGATTAGCTTAAATTTAAGGATATTATTTATAATATTTTAAATAAGGGTTATAATTCTAATATTATTATTACTAATACCTACATTAAAACGCCTTATAATAAATAAAAACCTAAAAAAGGCTAAAAACAAGCTTAAAACAAATAACTTAACTAAAAATAATATATTAAACGCGAAAAACTTAAATGAAATTGAAATAAACCTAAAGATAATATAAATACTAATAATTCAAACTTAAAGCCTATAAATATAAGGGGTACGCTATAGGCGCTTAACTAGGAAAGATATAGGCAATAGTAGGTGTATATTAGTATATAGACTTCAACTAGTCCGATCCCCTTTCCTATAAGGATTTTCCTAGCTTATAGTTAGGCCTACCTAACGTCCAGCCGTTAACCGGTTAGCAACAGCTAAGCGAATCTAGTCGGCCCCTTAATAATAAAGCTGATTTTAAAGGCTCTTATATAGTTAACTACTATTTAAACTTACTAAATTTAAATTTCAGCCTATTAAATTAAAAAGGGGTTAAAAAGTCTAAAAAGACTTTAGGCCTTAATAATAAGGCTATAACTACAAAGGGTTGTAATACCCCTTATAAGCTTAATGAAAAGGACCTCAAGCTCTATAATACTAGTTCTACTACCTATATTACTAATAGTAAAGAGTATTTTACTTAATTTACTATACCTAAATAAGGGATTATAGTAAAAACTAATATAGGCCTTATTATACCTAAAGGAATAAGTATAATTAAATTAATAGTCTTTTATTATAAAAAGATTAACTATATAAGCCTTAAACAAGTCCTATATATACTAAATTCTCTTCTTAATATATTTCTTACCCTTAAATACTATTAAAGCGGTAGATATACTAATAAATACCTTTTTAAAAATAATAAGAAGGAGGCTTTAGTAAATATTAAATATATAAAATATAGTTTTTTTATTAATATCGCTAATAAACCTAAACTAGATTTACTGGTCTTATAGTACTAAAAGTTTTAGTATAATAAGGGATAGCATTAATAAAATTAAAGCTATAAAAGAAAGCGATCCTAATAACGAATTTAATATTAATTATAATAATATTAAAAATAACGAATTTATTAATAAATCCTATTCTTATATTTAAAAAGAATCCTTTACTATATTAACTAGCTCTAAAGCTAGTAGAAATAGTATAAGCTAAGCTAAAAATACTATAAAACCCTATAATTATAGTATAAATTTAAGTATTAATAGTATAATAAGCTTAGTTATCCTTTATATCCTTATTTAACTAAAATAATAAAAGGATTATCTATAAATTAGCTAAATAAAGTTAACTTATACTACCTAGTCTATATTAAAGCTAGGTTAATAAGGTAACAGCTTAAAATTAACTATAATAAGGTAACTTTTCCTTTAGAAAGGATCTATACTAAAATTATACTAACCTCTCTAAGTAAAAACAACTATACCGTTCATTTTATAAATTATTTTTTAAGTTATAAAGATATAATCTTTAATAAAACTAAAGAAAATATTTATAATATAGTTATAAATTACTTAGAATACTATAGAAATTATAATAGTATTTATTCTAAGTATTTATAGCTAGATAAGAGTACTAAACTTACTATAACTAATTTAAAGGCCTATACTAACGAAAGGGGAATAATTCTTAAATTAATAACCCCCTATACACCTAAATAAAACGGTATAGTAAAAAGGGCTAATCGATTGATTATTAAGAAGGCCTGTATAATTTAAGAAGCTAAAGATTTACCTTAATTCTTATAGGATTATATCCTTAAAGAGACGGTAAACTTACTTAATATTATAGCTATAAAAAGGCTAGAAAAAACGCTTTTTTAACCCTTTTTTAACTATTCTTATTTATTTAAAAATAATAAGCCTAACCTTCTCAAGCTTATATAAATCGGTATTAAGGCTTATATCTATAGACCTAAAGAAAAAAGGGTAATTTTAAATAAGCTAAATACCTATACTAAAGAAGATATTTATTTAGGCTAAAAAGGGAATAATATATACACTATATATATCCCTAATAGGCCCTATTAAAATCGAATTATTTAAACCTTATATATCCGACTTATAACGGATATTTAAACTAAGGGGGAAAAAGTACCTTATAACGAGGAAAAAGTGCCCTTAAATAGAGAAAAAGTATCCTTAAATAATACCGTTAAAAAAGTACCCTCTAAAGACTAAGAGGGTTATAAGCTATTAAAGGGTATAAATAACTTTAAAAAATCCGTTAAAGGATCTTTTAGAGGATATTAAACTTTTTAAAAATTAATAAGAATTTAAAATATATATCCCTACCTTACCTAAGGCTAAAAAGGATAAATATATTAATTATATAAAGTATATAACTATAAATCCTATACTTTTTATTATAGCTATTTAACCGCTTTAGCCTAATGAACCTATTAGTATTTAAAGGGCTTTAACTAGCTTAGAAAAGGATAAATAGATTTAGGCTATATAAACTAAAATAAAGTGAATTATCTTTAAAGAAATGTTTTAATCTATAGAGTACTATAAGGTCTATAAAGCTAACTAAAGCCTTCTAATTATTAAATAGGTTTTTAAAAGGAAAATTAGTATTAATAATAATATTAATAAATATAAAGCTAGGCTTTATATATATAGATTTAAATAACGGTATAGAGTTAACTACTTTAATACCTTTACTACTATAGTAACTCTATTACTTATAGGGGACTTTTAGCTTTAGTAGCTTAATATAACTAAGAAATCTAATATATCGATATAGTAGGGGCTCTTCTTAATAAGGATCTAGATATAGAAGTCTATATAGACCCTATTAATATCCCTTTAACTAAGTTTCTAAGGATTTTCTTAATTTAAATACTATAAACTAGAATCCTAAAAAGAATTAGTTAATACTACTAAGAGGAGCCTTATATAAGCTAAAATAAAGCCTTAAGTAGTAGTAGCTTAAGCTAAAAGCTATTTTAAAGGCTATAGGCTTCTATCCTTAAAAATTAAATAAAGTAACCTATTTTAACTAAGATTATAATCACCTAGCTTTTATAGTTACCTATATTAACGATTTCTTAATATAGAGGAGCCTTTTTAAAGTTTTAACCAGCCCCCCTACTAACCCACCACTAGCTACCAGCTACTAGCAATCCGACCTTTCCCTTTTAAGTAAGGCCTAACAAGGCTTACTTTTTCTATAGGCCTATATAGGCCCCTTATAAACTCACTCTATAATAACAACCTCTTATAAAGTTAATAAAATATTATAATTTTAGCCTCTTTTTATTTAGTAAGAATAGCTCTTAATACCGATCCTATTTAGAGGGCAGTAGTCGTTACTTTATAAAGTCCTTATAGTAATAAAACTACTAAGGAAATTATATAGATTATAGGCCTTACTATTTATATAATTAATAGGATCTATTTATANTACTATTAAGGTAGGATTTAAGCCTAANTAATATAACCCTTATTATCCTTCCTTTTTATATTAATAATAAACCTTACTTTATACAGCCTAAAAAAGACACTAAAAAAGTCTATAAGGCCGTTAAAGCTTAAGTATACTATAATTAATATAGATATAAAAAGAACTATATTAATATTATATTATTAGTAACCTTAGTAAGGAGGGTGTTAACGTCTCTACCTTAACGGTATAGAGGATCCTTTATTAGGTTAGGTTTTAAAAGATAAAGCCTATCTATAAGCCCGGCCTTACTAAGAAGATATAAGTAGAGCGGTTAGTATAGTATATCCAGTACTACTACTAGACCCTTAAGGACTAAAAGAGGGTTATTTAGTTTAATAAGACTAGTATTGTTCTATTTTATTATTAGGGAGGGTACTGGCTTTAGTAAAAGCCCTTAGAGGCCTATATTAGGTCCTATATTTATAAGAGGTAAAAAGGCTACTTTGAATTTATATTTTAAGCCTATTTTTTATATAATATAAAGGGTCCCTACTACTACTAAATACTAAAGACTATAAAAGACTATAAAGCTACTACTAAAGTTATTACTTCCCTTAACGCTAAGCTAGAGCCTATTAAAAGGTAAGAATAGGAGCTTACTACCCTATTTAGCTACCTTAAGCTATATAATAAGCTAAATAAAAAGCCGGTTTAGTAATAGAATAAAAAGGCTAATAAGCTTATATATAAGGGTAATAGTAGTATAAACTAATATTACTACTACTATAAGATCCTTTTTCTAGAGTTATTTCTATTTACCTATTAAGTTAGTAACGCTATTATTTAAAAGGATAAAGCTCCTATCTATAACTATTAGTTTATTTACTATACTTATAACCTTAATAAAATATAAAAGCTCTTATAGTATAGTAATAGCTTAGATCTTAACGCTATAGAGCTATATTAGCCTTAAATAAAGCAATTTATAACTAAAAAGGGCGTACTAAAGAGCTATACTAAGGTAATATAAGTATAAGAGGTGTATTAATAAGAGCTCTAATAAGACTAAATTCAGGCTTAGATTAAGAGGATCCCACACTATATCAAATAGATTATCGCCTTAAAAGTTAGTAACGAATATAGAGAGGGCCGTAGCGCTAGTGAATACCGTTAATAACTTCTCTTTAGGCCACTATTAACCCTATATTAATATAATAACTAAAAGGGATGTTAGGGATCCCCTGCTCTGGTCCCTAACTCGATCCCTTACAGCCTCTACCTACCAGCTGGCCTATAGTTAAAACTTTTAAAAGGCTCCTCTGTATTTAATAAGGATTTAGCTTATATAACTACTATTAAGGCTAAAATATTAAAATTCCTTAAAATTAAGGACCTAAGGGATATTTCCCTATTTTAGGCCTTAATATTANCTAGGGATTAACTTAATAAAACGCTTATAATGTTATAAAGCTACTATATATCTAAAATATTAGATATATATATATTTTAAGAGGCTAAAACGAATAATATTTCCTTTAGCTTAGGAATATTAAATAGCCCCTTAGGAAACAAAGATCCTAACTATATACCTTTTAAATCCTTATTAAAGGAATATTAAAAGCTAGTAGGATCTATTATATATCTTATTACGACCTAAGATTAGCTTAGCGATGTTAGTATAGGAGAATAGGGGAAAGAGCTAAGACACTAATAAGTTAGACATAAGGGGAACATTATTAAGGATATATATAAAAGAACTATAGAAATAAGTTATATAATAGATTATTTTAGATTATTATAATATAACGGTAATCCTATACTAAGGATCTCTAACCTATAAGAGCGATCTAACACTAAGGATTACTATTATAAAGGATAATCTACTAAGTATATAAATAAAAAAGATACTTATACTTTAATAGCTTTTATAGCTCTTTAGTAATTAACTTTATAATTTATCTTAAACTAAATTTTAGCTAACTCTCTATAAACTAATTAACCTTATATTAACCTACCTTATTAACTTATATAACTAATTACTATATAAGCCTAAGTATCTTAATTATATTAATAAGACCATAATAATATACTAATAAGATTTAGTTAGTATTAAAACCTTAACTTTTATTAATAGACCCCTTGACATTAAAAGGCTAGCTATAATACTTTAATAACTCCTATTTAGTAAGTTAACTCTTAACGCTACTAACTAATATTATAAAAATAGTATTACTATATTTACTAAAAACACTAATACTCTATTTACTTCTTTTAGATCCTAAGCTACCTTATTAAAGGGTAAAATACCTACTAAAACCTTAGATTAAGAAATAAAGGATATTAAGTTTAATAGTAATAAAAAAGATAATACTAAACTTATTAAGTAACTTAAAAAACCTAATAAGGATATAATTAAAATATAAGAAATTAATAATAGTAATATAACTAAAGTTATTAAACTTTAGGTAGTTATTTAGTAGAATTTAAACTAATAGAGACTCCTTACGCTTTAATAAGAGGTTAATACCCTTTAAACTACTACTAATATTATTATTACCCCTATTAAAGGACGTAAAAAGCTTTAACTTAATATACTTTAAGCCTTTAATAGAACTCTTAGCTACCTAAAGGGATTCCTTATATAAGTTTAGGCCTATTACTACTTCTATACTATTAGCTTTAAGAATAAAGCTAAAAAAGTTATTTATACTACCTATTTCTTAAAGAAAGAGGTCTTACTTAGTTTAAACCTTACTTTACTAACTTTATAATCTATAAATAAGAGTAACTTAAGTTAGAAACCTAAATAATCTTTAGTAGTTATTATAAATTTAAAGGAACCCTATTCTCTTTATTTTAAGAACCTAATAAATAATAATAATATAAATAAACCCTTATTAACTTTAAATAAGAGGGAGTAACTATATATTATACTACTAAGTTTAAATATATTTATATAAGACTTAATTATATAAATAATACTAAAATCTTTATATTCTATAAGGGCTTAAGGATAAAGTTAAGAACGAACTTACTAAATAAGACCGTCTTAAAGACTTTCTTTTTTATATAGAACTAATTATTAAGGTTATTAATTACTTATATAAATAATATAAAGAGAAAGGTAAGAAATAATAAACTACTAACTTTAGTAAAAAGTACTAATAATAACCTAGGTATAACTATAGAAACTAAAGACCTACTAACTAAAACTAATAGTAAAATAACCTATAAAGTAGATAACCTTAATATAGTACTACTTATAGATATTATAGCGGTCTTATATACCTTAGTAAAGCCTTTAAAAGACTATAAAGTAAAAACTAATACTTTAAATATTATAACTATAATAAGTTAGAATATATAGTATAAAACTTTAAGTAACTAAAGAAGTTTAGACCTATACTTAAAAAGAAATAAGTTAATATAGCTTATAAAGAAAACCTATATAGTTTACTTTTATAAGCTAACTATTTTAATAACAACTACCTTACTTATAAGGATAGTAATAATTAAATAAAATAGTACCCTTAATAACTAAGAATAGTTATAATAATATAAAAAAAGAACTTTAAAATAAAGGAATAAAGTAACTAAGACTAAGAATATAGTAACTAATATAAAATTACTTAAATAGATACTATACTTAGTACTACTTAGTTTTAAATAAATAAAAAAGATAAGATTTATTTTAAACTAATTATATAAGTACTTAAAGAATGTATTTAAATATAACGTTAAGTTTAAGGTATTCCTATACTAATTTAAGAAATTAATAAAGAACTTAGATAATAGGCTAAAAAAAATAAAAAAAAAGTAATAGCTACTATTATAGAAAATACTAATAACATTAGGTAATATCCTAAAGACCCCTTTATTTATAAAGACTTATTTAATAAAGAGGATAAGCCTAAATCTAAAGATAAGGACTTTATATCTTATAACGAGCTAGAGTATATAGCTATAGGTAGGAGAGATTGTGTAAAGAGTGACTTGATTTTAAAAGAAGGTTTCCTATATATAATGCGTATATAAATAGGTGCTTAGTAAGCGTGTTATAAGAATAGCCCGTACCTACACCGGTCTAGTATACTTAGTAAGCGTTAACTACTTTATAATATACCCCTAACTGCCTTAAAGTAGTTCTTAACTATAAATCTATTAACTAAAATGTAAAGGGGCTGACTAGATTCACCTAGCTGTCGCCAACCGGTCGATAGCTAGACGTTAAGCAGGCCTAACTATAGGCTAGGAAAATCCTTATAGGAAAGGGGATTAAATAATTTAAAGTTTATATACTATAATATACCTATTATTACCTATATCTTTTCTAGTTAAGTACCTATAGCGTACCCCTTATAATTCTTTAACTTCTACCTCTATAAAGTAACCGGTATAGAATAAAATAATAAGTAGGAGACTAATAAACAACTAAACGATTAGTAATATATATATAAATAATAGTATTAATAAACTATAGGCGTCTATATTACTACTAATAACTATATAGGTAGCTAAACTAAACGGATATTTTATAAATAAAACGCTATACTCTATATAATAATCCTTAGAACCCTACCCTCTTAAGGATAACGTAAGTAGTATAAATAGTAATAAACCCTAAATAGTAGATAAGACGTTAGTAATACTAGACTATCTAGGGCACTAAAGGCGCACTAATACACTAACTAATAGAGACTTAGGAGCGTTAGCGTACTACTTATAAAGAAATAACGACTTTATACTAAAAACTATAACCCTAAATATAAGTTAGTTAAGAGAATTAAGTACTAAACCTTTAAAAGGTAGTACTAATACTATAATAATATAAATACTTATATTAATATAATAATAATATTAAGATATATAAGATACGTTAAAGGAATAGTAATAAGCTATAGTAGAGACCCTATAAGTCCTTACTAATTACTTAACGCTAAAAAAA
>MPGH01000082.1:19043-62543 GCA_001937105.1 Colletotrichum chlorophyti
TACTTAAGCTTAGTAACATATAGAAGATTTACTATAATAATTAGTAAATAATACGCTTTATTATAAGGGAGGGAAAAAGAATCTTAACGTACTTTTAGTACGTTAATATTTAGAATATATAGTTATATAAAAGGTACGCTATAAGTAGCTTTTAAGTAGTATATATACCTATAGACTAAATGCCTATTAATAGACTTACTAAAAACCTTTTTAAAGTAAAATTTAAATATTTCTATATACTATTAAACCTTTATAATATATAAGGTATAATTATAGAGTATAGTAATAAAGAGGGGAAAAGTAATTAAATTAGGCTATATNNTTAGATACTATACTAAGTATAAAAAAAGAATTTAAAAAATAGNCCTATAGTTAGTAAATAGAAATCCTACCTTAAAGGGCTTAAAAAGAGTAAGTAGAAAAAGGCCTATAGGCTATACTACTTAAAGTAGTAGTTAAGATAATAACCTAAGGGAGCTATAAGGGTATCTCTAATAAAGGGGCTAATAGCGTTAAGTAGCTTAGCCTTATAGCTCTTATATTTAGGGTTAGTAGTAGAGGTAAAGCTATTAGCTTTACTTACTATACTACTAGACCTAGATGTAATAGATATAGTAGATAGTAGAGGCGTAAGCTTAGGCTTAAGCTTAGAGGTTAAAACCTCTTTACCCTTACCCTTACCCTCTAAAGCAGTAAGTTACTCTTTAACTATATAGGTAATAAGCTCCTCTACCTCTCTAGCCTTATTAAGGACTGCCTATATAGTTATATAGATATTAGTAACGATTTAAAAATTAGTTAGTAACGTATAGAAATAAATATAAGAATAAGATACTTATAGTTTTTTTTAACTTTAAATTAAGTCTACCTAACTTAGGGGCCTTAATAGCTACTTAAAGCTTAGCTATAAAGGGCCTTACTATTAAGGGTATTAGTATATAATACTCTAAAGAGCGCTTATTAAAGTACTATAGGTAATAGCTATTAGTTATTACTAAGTAGCGCCTAAAGTCTAAGCTATAAAGTATAGCTTAGAGGTAAGGAAGGTATTAAACCTCTTACTTAACCTCTTTATTAACTCCTTATTTCTTAGGGGCTAAAAGCTTACTATTAGTAGTAATTAATAAGTAAATATAAAAAGGTATATACTTTTTTTTAAGGTAGTATATTTCTTTTTAGTTAAAGGCTTAGCCTCCTTTTTAAGCTCTTTTTTTACTTCTTCTTTTTCTTTTTTTTAGCTATATAAGTATATTAGTTATAGGTTCTTAAACGTATATATATATAGTATTTACTTACCTTTATACTTACCTTTAGTAGTTAATAACTCTATCTCTCTAACTAGTTTCCCCTTAAAGGAACTACTAGTAGGAACTAAGCTACTATTAGCCTTAGGTATAACTACTATAAAGGGGTTAAACTTAATAGGAGGAGTCTCTTAATAAGGGCGTATAGAAGGAGGTATAGAGTCGGTAGGGGTAGTAGTAGGGGCGGCGTTAGCCTCTATAGCTATAAAGGTAATAAGCTTAATAAGGTAAGTATACTTAACATAAGTTATTATATAAATATATTAATATAGTTCTAAATAATTCCTATAAGCCTTTTATAGGTATAGGAAGATAAATACTTACTAAGGGAGCTATTAGAAAACATTTTATTTATTTATTCTTTATAAAAGTATATATTAGTATAATTCTTAGCGGCGTACGTATATAAGGGGTAATTTAAAAGGGTTAGGTAGGTAGGCATACTTCTTATAAATAGAGGCGTAAAGAGGAAAAGAATTAATAAGAAGCTAGTTATAAAAAATCACTATAATATAGTAGGCCTAAGTAAGCTAGCCCTCTTATTAGCCCTCTAAGTAGCCCTTAGTAGACTTATAATATATTAAAAATAAAAAGTAAAGTAAAATTTAATATTAATAATTAACTTTAAATAAAAGAAAAGAGTATATAATAAATAAATAATAGCGTACTTTAATATACTTATTTAATAATAATTTCCTTTATTATTTTTAAATAAAGTATATAGAATATATTATTTAATAGTTTATAAGGGGTTTTAGTTNAACCGGTATAGGTATAGGCTATTTTTATAACATACTTACTAAGTACCTATTTATATATATATTATATATAGGAAACCTTCTTCTAGAATTAAGTCACTCTTTATATAATCTCTCCTACCTATAGCTATATGCTCTAGCTCGTTACAGTAGTCAAAAGCTAAATCTACCTAATATATTAAGATCAATCAATCGCTATTATCTCTTGGTCGCAGTCGCTAGAATTACAAACCTAGAAACAGACAGACTTCGAATTTGATTATACCTAGCCTTTAGGTACTCTTCAGGTGTTTGAGTGTTAGCCTATAGTCATTCAAAGAGAAAAAACAATAATAACCGAAGCCCAGAAACCTTTGTATCCAGGCTCAGCTGACTGTCAAACATGGACGTTTTCATTGATCTCGATGCACCGGAGGATGCTTATAACATGATCTATTTTACAAGTCCAGAAAAGGATTGGCCAGTATATGATGAAAACGGAAGGGTGAAAAGTATAGCATCTAAAATATCAATCGAAGGCCGCATTAGGTTAGATGCCACACAGAATTCTCAAAACGGCTCCAAGTTACAAGAGCTAGTTATTCTCAGTTATAATAAAAACAACCAGGCGCGAACAGGAAAGCTTGTAAACAAACCTGTAAAGCCATATCCGTTCGCTGATATAAGAACCGATTTATGTTTTTGTCTAGCCTGCGCTGCACCGTATTTATCTATGACTGCGCTCAATCATTTGATGGCCAAGCAGAAAATCTATACTCGCGTGGATTATCGCCTTACACAAACGGGAGCCAACAGTGTGATTCATGGGCATATCGCTTGTCCTTGGCTAACGCCTAGAAACCCACCCACCTCAGTCCGCATGAAACGATGAGCGAGACGCTTCGAGGTCCAAACGGGCCGAACCCATCAGAGTATTCACCCGATGATACTAGACAGCCACTGGTCATTGGTATCACATGCTTGATGATTACGATCATCTGCATATTCCTGGGAGTACGCGGGTATGTAAGAGGCTACATAATGAAGGCCTGGAAACTCGATGATTGTGTGTTTGTATTTTCCGGGGTGAGTTATTCGAACATGAGGGTAGGTTCATCGCTTACCATGGCTAGTCTCTCACGATCGCACAGTGTCTTACAGTTCTGTTGAGTAAGAGTATCCGATACCGGGCCGAAACCCCAGCTGATTCGCTGATTCTTCCGTTGAAGATGTAATATGCGGTTCTCTTGGCGCACATTCGTGGAATGCATCACCGGAAAGCTTGAGAAGGGACCCTTCTGTAAGCATCCTCATTAACTAAATGCGAACATATGATTAACTGGGAAAGTTTCTGGTGGCTTCAACGCTTATATATCAAGCTTCCTTTACCTCGATCAAATCAACCTTTTTACTGCAGTACCGCAGAGCCTTCGCTGTACGTCGCGTACGGATATTCTGCGACCTTTTCATGGCTGTGGTTCTTGTTGTCATGGTTGCGATGGTGCTATCTGGAGCATTTGTGATGAAGCCCTTTTTAGCACCGGACAGCATATCATATCAAGATCAACACGCATTCTTGGTTTGGGGCTATGCGAACGCCGCCGTTCATTTGGCCACAGACATAACTACCTTCATTCTACCACTTGCCATCGTGAGCCAATTACCTATTGCAACAACGATGAAACTCGGTCTTGCTGCTAGTTTTGCGGTCGGCATCTTGTACGTATACATAGCTACACCGATTGTTATGCTTCTTAACTCCAAAATTCGTACTAAAACGTTAAAGCACCGGCGTAATATCAGTTATAAGGATGGTTCAACTTCGTTCAGGGACAACCTCTGTCGATATGTTCTACAATGGGGTTCCATTTGTCCTTCTTAGCCTCGCAGAACCAACGTCGGCGATCATTTGCGCCTGCGTACCGATTCTACGACCACTACTAACCTGCCAAGGTGGGCCTCGTAATCACTGCCAGCATAGACGAAAGTATAAATCAAGGGCCTCAAATATATCTGCCGACCCGTCTCCAGCGGCGAGTAGACCAGCACGATAACATGCGAGGAACAAGCCATACAGTCTGGTTTTGCCGGCAATATGCTTCGGGGTCTACAAACTTGTCCTCACAATGAGCAATTGAAGAGTACTCAACAAAGTGGTAGAGCGGATCCTGCGCCATCAAGCCTTTTTATTCTGACGGGGATACAGCTGCAATTACTACGAGTTTCAGATAATAGTAGAGATTATCATAAAGACATCGTTAGAGCAGGAGATGAGACGTGATTCCCTACCCAATTTCTGGGAGGTTACATAACGTCTGATACCCATTTCTGAGCACCCCAAAGCTGATATCATTATATTATTGTATACAACTTCAACACTTTATGATGGCTACTATGACGCATGAACACATAAAACCTTTGCTGTTACTAGGGTTGATAGACTCGCTGAATCTAATCTGTGCTAATCTGTGCTAATCTTTACCTTCACGCGTCTTGACCTGAGCCTTTCAAATAGCCTCAATATCAGCAAACTTCAATTTTGGGTCCATCCGGACCTCTTCTTCTTCCTAGCCTTCCCAGCCTCAAGCTTTGCCTCCAATACCTCGATGTTTCGCTGGGCTACTATCAATTGGTAGTCTTCGTCACCAAAGCCCCTCTGAGCCTTCCGAAACAGCACCGTGTCTGTCGAACAATCTCTGACAGCAGCCTTTTTGACAGCATTTCTGTGATGGTCCACTTTAAGTGTATGCTATTTCCCGCCTATCATTGCGTGTCGATTGAGTAAGAAACTAAAATTCTCTAATATCATTTGGTTAATCTTGAATTTCAGACAATGGCATGGTCTGGTTGAATGTAGGTATCGCTCCTAATGATAACAAAGATATCTACAATGAGGACCGGACAATCAATGCTTGTCCACATTCGTGGAGCACAAAAGTGATTGGTTCACAAGAATCATACTTGAATCAGCTAGCTAGCATAACAATAGCTGTAATTGAATTTAGAGGACACACTTTAAAGAATAGTGTTGCAACTCATTCGATGCAGCAGGGCCCGATCTATCTCCAGAATTTGGGAACGACAATATTATCAGGGAAGATCTCACTATTATAAATATAGTTTCAGGAAATTCATCAGGACGCAATACCTTGTTTCTATTTACTGTGTGTCAAGCGAACACACTAGCTGGGAGGCTGTCGAGAACAACGTTGTGAAGGAGAATACGTCCGCTTTGCATCCAGGGACGCTTCATGAGAGGGCTTTCCGGCTTTGATCCTTAAATTCACTGCTTTCCGGGCTACATACGGATAATTACTTGATAATGACGCCATAGGCTTATGACCGCCACTTGCAACATTTTAATCTAGAATAGTCTTTATACTAACAATGGTGGACTTGCGAGAGCCAATATTCACGGTCATCTAGTGATATCATTTAGAAGCTTGATATACGCCACGATACAAACAACTACTGGTCAACAAATGTTCGGGAGTTCTTGCGATATCTAATGAAATTGGAATGGCGGGAAACATTCGAGGCTGACACGGTTACAATTCAACCTGTTGGGGACGAGACAGTGCCAAAGAAAATAAGCATAATTAGAGAAGACATAGAATTTTTTTTTTCCAAAACAAAATTCAGGTTCTTGTATCTTGCTTGCAATCTATCAAGCCCTCTCGGGCTGTAGGAAGAGAATCACTAGAGGCTAGGTAGACCAGGGAAATTCAATTAAATGACTAAGCCAACCAGGGACCCGGTCCAAGCTCTTTACGCGAGAAAACGCGGTACAGACGCGATCTGATTCCAAACTCTCTTCCCTCAGTCTGTACAAGTTGGCCGGCCTTGCGAAACACCTTTGGGAAACGGCAATCGAAGACAACAAACAACTTCTCAAAGCCTGAGTCTTGCCGAATTGCCGAATTGAACACGAACTATGCCGCACTCCACAACGCCCGAAGATACCACAACCAGACCTGCAACGGCACTCGACGAAAGCATGGCCGACTCTCCTCTCCCCAGCGCTAGCCAAGCAACTGATGGCGATGTCGCCATGGCTGAGGCCGATGCGTCCGCGACTGCAACCGACGTGAAGAAAGAAGTCAGGTTGGACGAGTTGTTCGCAGATGCCGACTCGGACGATGACGAGTTTCCCAGCTCAAAGCCACAAGAAATACCAGTGTCGAGTCCCCCCGGGAGCGCGATGCCCCTTTCTTCCACGTTGGTATCCCGCCGCCAATGTCCCAGCGATACGCTAACCGAAGGTCAGAGATATCACAGAATTGAAGGCATCGGATCCAGAGGTAATGCGTAGTTTTTACCAGCGCCTGTTTCCCTGGAGGTATCTCTTCCAATGGCTGAACCATAGCCCATCACCGACGAACGACTTCGGACACAGAGAATTCGCTTTCACGCTGCAAAACGACGCATACTTGCGATACCAATCGTTTGCTACGCACGAACTGTAAGACCCAATCTGTTTCTCGTCTTCCTCAAGAAAGTCAGCAGCTGACCCCGCCAGCCTTCGCAAAGATGTCCTCCGCCTCATGCCCTCCCGTTTCGAAATCGGTCCCGTCTACAGCACGAACCCGCGTGACCGCAAGACCCTGCGAAACGCCAGCGCCTTCAAACCCCTCGCCAAAGAGTTGTGTTTTGATATCGATTTGACAGACTATGACGACATCCGTACGTGTTGCGACAAGGCCAACATCTGCAACAAGTGCTGGCAGTTCATCACCATGGCGATCAAGGTGGTTGATGTCGCATTGCGTGAAGATTTTGGCTTCAAGCACATCATGTGGGTGTACTCGGGACGAAGAGGTGCTCACGCATGGGTGTGTGACAAGAAAGCCCGGACCATGGGAGACCAAATGCGCCGGTCCATTGCAGGGTATCTGGAGGTTATCAAGGGCGGTGCGCAGAGCGGGAAAAAGGTCAATTTATGGCGGCCACTGCATCCACATCTCGCGTAAGTGACGCACTCATGATTCTTGCAATACTTGCTAACAACTCTCCAGGCGAAGTTTAGAAACTCTGAAATCGCATTTCGTAGAAGACGTCCTCGAGGCGCAGGACCCTTGGGCCTCTAACGAACGTGCCGAGCGCCTCCTCCAGCTCTTACCTGACAAGAACCTCAACGACTCCCTCCGCAAAAAGTGGGATGCCGCGCCGGGGCGGTCTTCAACGTCCAAGTGGGCCGACATTGACGTCGTGGCAAAGAGCGGCGCTAGTAAGAACCTCGACGCCAAGGCGCTGCTCGAGTCCAAGCAGGACATCGTGCTCGAATACACGTATCCGCGCCTCGATATCGAGGTCAGCAAAAAACTCAACCATTTGCTCAAGTCGCCATTCGTCGTCCACCCAGGCACCGGTAGGGTATGTGTGCCGATCGACACTAAGAGGCTCGAAGAATTCGATCCTTTGGGCGTGCCAACGGTGCAGAGCCTCTTGGCAGAGATCGATGCGTGGAAGGGCGGAGACGGGGAAGGGGGCGAGGCGGGGCCACAGCAGAAGGGGGTGCAGGACTGGGAGAAGACGAGCTTGAAGCCGTACGTGGAGCAGTTCCGATCCTTTGTTATTGGCTTGATGAAGGACGAGAGGGACGTCAAGGTAAAGAGGGAGAGGGAAGAAGATGGTATGGACTTTTGAGGTGGCTTGACATGACTTGTACGATGGGTGAAACTGGTTAATGATTTGGTGTTTACTTGTCATTTGAACAGCAAAGGGGTATTCTATCACGTTTTGGTCACTCGGGATGCCGGGCTATGAACTACTTAGAGTCTGCTTTGCACCCTCGTCGTGAGCCGCACCTTCCTGGGCCTCGGGTTCAGCCACCTTCTCAGTAATGGTCTGCGCCTCATCCACATCCTCGTCATTCTCTTCATCGAACCTGCTGTCCTCAACCTCTCCTTTCTCTCCCTCAGCCGCCGGTGTTCCGGTAGCGCTGCCAGCACCGTCCCCCTTGAGCTTGGCCTCCTTGCGCTTGGGGATGACGCTCAAGAACGCCTCGGCCCAGTCACCAGTCTCGAGCCATTTGAGCATAATCTCAACAACGTGGTTCGTCGCGAGGACTCTGCGGCTTGACATGTTCATGTACTCCCCAATGGGCAACTTTGCCGTACGGACGCCCTTCTCGCGTGCGCGGCGATGACAAAGACCCTTTTCGCGGTTACGGTCGACGAGGCCACCGATAACGTAGCTTGTGTTCGGCTCGAGGCGGTCAAGGGTGTTGACAGAGTCTGAGGAAAGATAAACGATGTTCTTGAGCTCATCAACCGGTTCGGGTTCGGGGTCAGGGTTGGGAGCCGAGTCGAGCACGTCCCGCACCACGGCCGGCTTCTTGCTCTTGCCCTCCTCGTCCGTGGACTTCAGTATATCAATCACCTCGCCCCCCCGCGGGCTCCTCATCACCTCGTCCGCGTGTTTGGAAGCCTCAATAAAGTCTCCTTCGACAAGCGTCACGCCTTTCCAGTGGACGTGCTGGTTCCCCAGAGTCGTCTCAAAGCGCTCCTTGAGCTGACCGCCGTAGGAGCTGACGAAGAGGTGGGCGCGGTAGCGGGCGGCGCGGTTGTCCGAGTAGGAGCGGGTGATTTGGCTGGCGAGGGAGACGAGCTCCTTCTCCAGCATGTATTTCTCGAAGTCGCAGTCGAGGATCAGAGAGACGGGTACCTGGGTGGCCGGCTGTTTAGGGGTCTTGCGGCGTGGCGGTATAGGTACGGTGGAGGGGTCGATGCCCTTAGCTTCGGCGTCGGCGAGGACGGCGGCGATCTCCTCGCGGCGGGCGGCCTGCTTGTCGGCGCGCTTCTCCTTACGTTTGCGCTTGCGGTCCTCGCGGCCCTCTTCCCATGCTGCCTTGCGCTTCTGCTTGCGCAATTGGTTTTTAGAAACTTTGGGGGTTTCGGAGGAAGGCTCGGCGCCGGGTTCAGAGGGTTGGCTTGTTTCTTGGTTTTCGGACGCGGGTTGAGGTTCGTCAACCCGACTACTCGGGGCGGCGGCCGGTGCAGCTTCCACCGACGCGCCGTCGCCATTGGTGGGTGCGGGAGGGGCAGTTACGTTTTCCGATTTGACGTCAGGCATTTCGAGGTCTGCAGGAGGCTGATTGACTGGTGTTGTGGACATGTCCGCCATCGTTACGGTCGCGGGGCCGGATATGGGTGTGAAGTATGGATTTTGGAGTGGGTGGATTTTCCGAAATTTCGTCGATGCTCTGCGATGGTGGCCCAGGTGCTGTTGCGCTCTGGCTGAGCTGCCAAAATGCGCTAGTCTGTTTGTAGCATAAAGCGGGACAGGTTCCGAGGCCCTTGCAGCATGGAGAGTGAAGCCAAGAGGTCGCGCTCTGCGTTGGAAAACTCGCAGGAGCATGAACGCGGTGGATGCAAGAACAGGTGCAAAGATGCGGTTGACTTTGTTGTTAGCCTATCAATTAAATAGCTTGGGCACGATGGAGCGGTCAAGTGCTGCAATTGATTGCCAACCATAGACCATATCCCTCTGTGGAAATCCTTGAACGTAGCTTACAAGGAAGAAACAGAGGGTGACACGGAGCTTCAAGAACTTTTTTTTCTTCGTCCCAATTACCTTGCATCGCTTAAAGCGGCTTAGCGCTTCCTCCCCAGCGGCTGGGACCGAGCTCTACCAATCTGCCAATGGAGGGAGAACTGCGGGGCAATGAAATGCACTGCGACTAATTTGAATTAGCTCTTTCGCGTCGCGTCTTTCCACTAGAGCAGACGCGCCACCCGGGAAACCACTTTAACACTGCCGCGCATCCTAGCCTGCGGGAGAGGGTTCCTTTACGGGTCAACCCATCTCTTGACAACGCCAATTTTGCTTCTTGTTCTGTCTTTGATCGGTTATTTTCTGCACGTTGTCCAAAATGTCTTCCCGACCCGAGCTGAAGGTCGGTTCTTGATCCCAATTGCCCCTCCCGCGACTGGCTAACGTCATTCAGGTCGACGACGAGCATGGTTTCATCCGCTTCTTCAAGTCTCTTCCGGCCGTCCACGAAGATACCGTCCGCATATTTGATCGAGGCGATTGGTACACAGCACACGGAGAAGATGCCAACTTCATTGCCCGCACAGTACGTCCGTGCCTAGACATCGACATCAAACAAAGGTTAACCGTCTCCAGGTATACAAGACGACGTCTGTCGTAAGGACCCTCGGCCGCGACGAAAAGACCGGACTCGCTTCGGTAACCATGACCGTGACGGTTTTTCGACAGTTCCTCCGAGAGGCCCTCTTTAAGCTGGGAAAGAGGATAGAGATATGGGAGAGCACCGGCGGCCGTATGAACTGGAAGGTCGTCAAGCAAGCCTCGCCGGGTAACCTGCAGGACGTCGAGGAAGACTTGGGCGGCCAGATCGAGGCCGCTCCCATGATTTTGGCCGTCAAGATCTCCACCAAAGCTTCAGAGGCCAGGAGTGTGGGAGTCTGCTTCGCCGACGCAAGCGTGCGAGAGCTGGGTGTCAGCGAGTTCCTCGACAATGATCTGTTTTCCAACTTTGAGGCCCTCCTTATCCAGTTGGGCGTGCGAGAGTGTCTCGTTCAGACAGACAAAGCCGAGAAGAACAAGGATCCGGATCTTACGAAGTTGAAGCAGATTATTGCCAATTGCGGTGTCGCCGTCTCCGAACGGTCGGCAGGCGAGTTCGGTACCAAGGACATCGAACAGGATCTGGCGCGCCTCCTCAAGGACGAGCGAGCGACGACGCTCCTCCCGCAAACCGACCTTAAGCTGGCCATGGGTTCCGCCGCGGCTCTCATCAAATATCTCGGTGTTCTCCACGACTCGTCCAACTTCGGGCAGTATCAGCTGTACCAGCACGACCTCTCCCAGTTTATGAAGCTGGACGCCGCGGCTCTGAAGGCTCTCAACTTGATGCCCGGCGTTCGGGACGGCGCCAAGACCATGAGCCTTTACGGCTTGCTCAACCACTGCAAGACACCCGTCGGTAGTAGATTACTGTCCCAGTGGCTCAAGCAGCCCCTGATGAACAGGGCGGAAATCGAGAAGCGTCAGCAGCTCGTGGAGGCTTTCGTCAGCGACACCGAGCTGAGACAGACGATGCAGGAGGAGCACCTCCGCTCCGTGCCAGATCTCTATCGCCTAGCCAAGCGGTTTCAAAGGGGCAAGGCCAACCTTGAGGACGTTGTCCGCGCGTACCAGGTTGTCATCCGCCTTCCTGGCTTCCTCGGCACTTTGGAAGGGGTCATGGACGAAGCCTGCAGGGACCCGCTCGACGAGGCCTACACGACCCCGCTCCGTGAGCTTTCCGATAGTCTCGCAAAACTTTCGGAGATGGTTGAGACCACAGTTGATTTGGATGCCCTGGACAATCACGAGTACATCATCAAGCCTGAGTTCGATGATAGTTTGAGGATCATCCGGAAGAAGCTTGACAAGCTCAAACGAGACATCGACCAGGAGTTCTCGGACGCGGCTAGGGATCTGAGACAGGAAGTCGGCAAGAAGATTTTCCTCGAGAACCACAAGGTCCACGGATACTGCATGCGACTGACGAGGCAGGAGGCCGGCGCCATCCGCAACAAGTCGGGCTATCAGGAATGCTCAACCCAGAAGAACGGTGTCTATTTCACGACAAAGACTATGCAAAGTCTTCGGCGAGAGTTTGATCAGCTTTCGCAAAACTACAACAGGACCCAAAGTAGTCTGGTCAGCGAGGTCGTCGGCGTCGCAGCGTCCTACTGCCCGGTCTTGGAGAGGTTGGCCGGGGTGCTGGCTCACCTCGACGTCATAGTGTCCTTCGCTCACTGCTCTGTTCATGCGCCCTCAGAATATGTCCGCCCGAAGATACACACGAGAGGAGAGGGTCAGACCATTCTGAAAGAGGCCCGGCACCCATGCCTGGAGATGCAGGACGATGTCCAATTCATCACCAACGACGTCTCTCTAACCAGAGACAAGTCATCTTTCCTCATCATCACGGGTCCCAACATGGGCGGAAAGTCGACCTACATCCGTCAAATCGGCGTCATCGCCCTGATGGCGCAGATCGGCTGCTTCGTGCCCTGCACCGAGGCCGAACTCACCATCTTCGACTCCATTCTCGCGCGTGTAGGCGCCAGCGACTCCCAACTCAAGGGCGTGTCGACTTTCATGGCCGAAATGCTCGAGACGGCCAACATCCTCAAGTCGGCAACAGCCGAGTCCCTCATCATCATCGACGAGCTGGGTCGCGGCACCTCCACCTACGACGGTTTCGGTCTCGCCTGGGCCATCTCGGAGCACATCGTCAAAGAGATTGGCTGCTTCGCCATGTTCGCGACGCACTTCCATGAGCTCACCGCCCTTGCGGACGAGCACCCCCAGGTGCACAATCTTCATGTGACAGCGCACATTAGTGGCGAGAACAGCAAGCGTGAGGTGACGCTTCTGTACAAGGTTGAAGACGGTGTGTGCGACCAGAGCTTCGGCATCCACGTGGCGGAGCTGGTCAGGTTCCCGGACAAGGTGGTGCGCATGGCAAAGCGCAAGGCCGACGAGCTCGAGGACTTTACGTCCAAGCACGAGGATCTGGGTCTCAAGTACAGCAAGACGGATATCGAGGAAGGCAGCGCGCTGCTCAAGGAGGTGCTGGTGAAGTGGAAGGCGGAGGTTGCGTCTGGGGAGATGAGCAAGGAGGAGATGGCGACAAAGCTCAAGGGGTTGGTGATGGCTAACGAGAAATTACTCGCCAACCCTTTCTTCCAGTCTGTCAAGGCGTTGTAAGATGTTTTTGTCTTGGGGTTTTAAGGGTTATATGGGCTGTTCATGGGCACGGCGTTCTGGAGGTACGGCATGGCGATCAACCTGATATAGTCTCTAATCGAGATGGGAGTATACTCTCCGTGATGACTGAGCCAGGCTATATGGAAATCAAGTGCATGCATGCATATAGGAACAACGGGACTCGATTTGAATTAAAACAGGGAATTTTCCAAATGTTCCTTCCTACTTGTCGACATGGAGCCCCCCGCCCGTCCAGTCCGTCGTCCAAGATCTTGTGAAATCTTCAACAGCCCGCTCTGGCCCGACCAAGACTGGCTGGGCTCACTCACTCACTCTCTTTAGCCCCTTTCACCCATAGACCCCTGATGAACTCGCCGAGTCGGCCACTAGAAAAAAAAATTCAACATCTAGATGCCCCCTCACGGGATTGAACCGTGGACCTTCGCATGATCCGCAGCAGAGTCAAAGGTACGAGTGCGACGCTCTACCACTGAGCTAAAAGGGCCGGCGATGATACAACCGTCTTGGGTAGCCGAAGCTGCTAGGCACCTTTACAAGGGAGCGGCAACTATGGTGTCGATTATTACGTGCCATGAAAGGGCGGGGATGAGGCACGTGGGCAGAGTGTGACGACAACGGGCCTGCGAATGAAGCGGACGAACTGCGCGCTTGTAACAACTATGTCATTACATATTCCGACGCAAAAGTTTGATCGGTTATGTGCCGGTAAAACTTACTGGCAGTCTTGGGAGGAGACTAGGCAAAGACAAGAAAAGCGAGGCAAAGAACGATCTCGGCGACTCTCATGCAGCAAGGTCAGGTAATGGGACTCTCTGAGACTGACTACCGCTGAGCACTACCAATTCTAAACGTAGACATGAAGTGTGCGATCTCGAAATCAAAAGACTGATGGTTATCCACTGTTACTGATTGCCCTCGATCGATGGAGGGCTGGCCGAGAGCCGGCCTACCTCCTCGGCGATACAGGCGACTGCTAAGGCTAGGAGCCGCATTGGTCCGCTGAATCTATCTGCGACCCTCGACAACAAATGGCTTTACCCTCCTGCTACGGAGATACTAGCGTTCCAGGCCTTCTGGTAGAGTGTTGCTGTCTCTATTAACTGGGGCAGCATCGACGGCAGTGAGATCTATATCACCATCTGCGTCCTTGTCCCGATGGTATTCATCTGAAGGAATGTTGCGCTTGGGGACTTTGACCCACTTACGTTCCTCTCCATCTTTGACGTAGCAAAGGTAGTAGGGATCCCCATTGCTGTTGAGCCTCTTCAGAACGTCTTCAGTACTGGCGTCTTCCGTGACGGTTCTATCGTTATACTTGCGCCAGATACCAGCTTCGAAGTCATGAATCCACACCCAGTAATGTCCAGCGCTAAGCTGACCGCTGTGGCAAACGACTGCATGTAGTCGATACGCTTGCTTCTTATGCTGAGAGAACAGTTGCTCAAGCTCGGTTTGGTGATATTTGATCTCCTCTTCTCGCATGTCACTAAGCTTCTGCCGTCCCGCCGAAGCCTTGGATGCTGTTTTGGGGGGCTCCTGATCTCCAAGAGTTGTTTCCAGCGGGGGGGGATAGGCCGGGAAAGACGCTTCTTCTCCGGCGAAGCTTAGCGAGGAGGTTGGCTGGTCTGCCAACAGAGACGACGGTTCTTCCGCATCCTCTTTCTCGACGTTGACAAAGTCATCAACAAAGTTGTCAATGTTCTGTGCCTCCTCAACTGTGGTTTTGGGCATGTCGTTGAGCTCTTCCAATCGGTGCTGCAGAGCCCATCCATTTTGCCTCAGCTTGAAAAGATGTCCGTCTTGTGGAGTGTACATGTACCGATCCAGGTACAGTACCTCGGAGACTTCAACGGGATTCATGTTCTTGCGACCGTCGCTCTTAGTTCTCTGTATGAGGACATGTAGAATCGGGGGGAGGTTCTTTATGGACGTGAAGCGCATGAGGGCGTCTTTCCCGTCTCTTTCCACCGTCTGGAGATCAAAATTGCGATTCAAACCTTCATAGATGGTGCTGGGGCCACCCGAGGCAGGATATGCTGTAATTGCTCGTTCCAATGTCGAATCAACCTTAAAATCGTCCTTATTCGGATGTTTCGTATGGTTGGTCAACTCGACATAGAATGTCCTCATGACGGGCTCCCATTGGATTCCGTCCTTCTCGTCGATCTCTGTCGGTTTGATAGCCGCCTGAAGCCGATTGATGAACCTTCCCATGACCTCCTCAACATCTTGCTGGTCAGTACCAGAGGATCGCTTCTGTGTTTCAAGAGCCTTGAGCACGCGTTGCTCGACATCTTGAACCGGCGTTTCAACGCCTGCCATTTTGACGTCGTCATCATTGATGGATACTGGCGCAGCCGGTTCGTCTGGAACCGTGCTGATGTCCGTCTCGCCCTCATGGACAGAATCCTTCCTCTCATAGTCAACGTCGGGAAAACTGACCAAGGTCTGCGAGCTCACACTGCTTGCGGGCCCCGAGACCGGGTCAACTGTGACATTGACCATATCAATGTCGTCAACATGATCCGCACCTTGTGCGGGAGGCACAGGAGCAGGACGAGCCGGGAGAGGGGGAGGAGGTGCAGGAAAGTGCGCGCCCATAACCTCTAGAGTCTTTTGCTCCTCTGGAAACTTTCCCGAGCTCTCTGCATCTGGCCCTGTAGCCAGGTCTGTAGTAGGAAGTAGAGCCGCGTTGGCGAGGCGCTGAGAAGGGCGAATGGCGGCTTGTTTAGTGTTGCTGAGATCGTTTAGAAGTTGACGAAGCTCCTCAACAACTAGGACACAGTTAGCAGCGCATTGCATAGTCACGCGTTAGTCACTCACAAACACGAGCAACGACCGCCTCGGCACGATCCATCCTTATCTTGTTCCCACCAAGGAGTCGTTTCGAGATATCCGAATCATCAAGGCCCAGCTCATAGTCCGTGTAATGGGCAAGGAGGTCCTTGACCGGGACGACAGTGTTCAGATACTGAAGAATACTGTTCAGGTAACACGTGTTGCCAATGTTTTCGAGGCCAACAGGAAGATCGAGACGAGGCTTGACATTGTCTGAGCTCTGGCCAACAGTGTTGGCAAATCCCAGTCCAAGAGACGGCGGCTGCCCAAGTATGCGCTCAAGGTCTGCCTTAAAGCTCAAGGCTTCTTGACGTAACCTGTCACTATTCCGATGATTGCCAATAGCTTCAAGAGCATTTAGGGTCTGTTCACCGATGGCCTTATTCTTCGGGTTCTCATTAAGCTAAAGATGTTAGCGAGAGGTGAGCACCACTAAGTCAACCATCCAACCTACCTTAACACTGGCCATCATAGAAATGTGTTCGTCGTCACCCTCGGGAGATGCCTCGAGAATTCGATACGCCGTCTGGACATCCATGGGTCCATTTGCATGGTCAATAATCCTCTGGCTCGTCCTGTGACGACCAATAAAGAGGAGCATTTCTCGCGCGAAATCGGCCTGAGATGGCGAGTGCTCAAGCTTGGTGTTGAAAGCAGAAATGACGGCATCGTCGGTAGCCGTGGATTTCAGACTGAAGAACGAATACGCCTGCATTTCCAAGTCGTCGCCTGAGCCGTGGACGTCCTCGGTAGGTTGTCTCTCAACCATGGTGAGCTCCTGTATCGCGCGCGTTTGGAAATCGTCATCCGAAGTTTGCGAGGCGATCTCGCGAAGGGCGTTGACATAAGAAGCGCGACGTTTTTCGCAGAGGACTGACTGTCGATTGTAGGCGTAGAAAATGAGGGCTTTATCAAAGTCTGGAAGCACGCCCAAGACTCTATGGGCTTCGCTCGCAACCGGCGCCACCCTGCTTTGGGGATACTCAAAGCATTGGAGATCTTTGAGAAGACGATTTCCCACATAAGGACGGTTCTCTCCTGGCTTTCCGCTTCGTATAATGAGACTCTCAGCCTCCGCCTGCAAGTCCTCCACAAATGCTCGCAACGTGTTCAACTCCGTCGGGGTGCCTGGCGTGCCAGGCTCAAGCAACGGTGGGACGAAGTACGGCTCGAATACGCCATCCTTCTCGACGTTTTGCTCTTCAAACTGCATCGCCTTGAAAATGGGATGGCATTCCTGTCCGAAAACTACCTGGAAACGCTTGTTACGCAAAGAAATATTCCGAGGATTGGGCTTGTCAAGCAGGTCCCTGAGATATGTGTTCAGGGTAGACGGCGCACTGTTCGACCAGTCATCTCTAGCATCGGCGAACCGCTCTGGAGACTCCTTCCTGGCTCTTGACAGATTGTTCAAGATGCGTTGCTTGTCGAGGAGAAGCTGCACCCACTCGCGCTTGAGCCGAGGCCGTGATATCTCTACCGTCACTTGGTAGGTGCATTTAGGCGCTGAACAGGCGAAGTGTTCCACCGCAATCAAGGATTTTTGTATGAGAGGGTGATAGTGGGCGGTAGATGGAGTATTTTGAGGTGATTGGTTGATGTTGACCAGATGATGCAGATAGTAATCCGTTTGTTTGGGTGGGAAATGAATCGGTTGGGGGCGGCAAAGGCGTACTAGTTGGTCTGCGTCCCATGACGGCCTGATAATGAAGTGGAAGTCGCACGTCGAGCATACGCATGAGAGCAGACCCGGATTGCGTCCCTCGGCTGTGCTCTGGTTGCCAACAAGCACAAGCTGATGAGGCACGCTGAGGTTGCTGCAGCGCGCCTGGCGGTCCCATTCGATGCTGGCAAAAGAGCCGCAGTCGAGATCGGAGTGTAGGAGATCGTGCACCCACCTTGGTGCAAGGCGGCCTAATGAATGGTCAGTTACGCTAAGGGCAGTGATTTGGAAAGTGTTTTAATCGATTCATCGCGGCATGACAGAGTTCTGGGGCAGCAAAAGTGACCAGAAAATCGACGTACCTGACTTGCCGACCATGTTGTCCTTGACCGACGGGGAGCCGCCCTCCCAGTGTTGCGCCATCGGTGGTGAATCAGGTGGGGAGGTGATGGAGTACTGGGTGGTGATGACCATATTGTTCTCCGCTCCCATAAACCCGTTTATTCTGTCCAAGCAGCTTCCTGGGCAAACGATCCTTCGCCGTGAGGGAGTCGCGTTATTTCGGTCCCGACGTACTTGTGGTCGGTGGTGTTTGGTGGGGGTTCTGGAACAGATTCGCGACGGTGGAAGTGTCGGGGTTGTCTGCCTAGGACTTTGCAGGCTAATCAGTACTGAAATAGTCCGAAGAAATGACAGAAAGGAGCAAGACGAACCCGAAGAGAAGAGTGTGAACCCGGTGCTGATGATGCGCCAGGCGTTGACTGTCGGCGTCCCAAGTTGAGCGCGGATGAGGTACAAACAAGCTTGGGGGAACTTGAAGCGGCGACGGTGCGCGACAACCGATGACAGAGAAGCAGAGAAGCTGGGGGTATCAAGATGCAGCGGCAAGGAAGAAAGAAGCAATGAAAAAAGCAGACGACCAAGTATTCTGAAAGAATACAAGGACAAACTGTAAATAACTCCCCGATGCAGGTAAGTCAAAACGACGAAAAGTTATTGTACGCGAGCTGTGTAATGCGTCAATGACGGGACGTTGAGAGATGCCGGAGCTATGCGAACCAGGACCGGGGCTATCAAGGCAAAGGCGGCGGTGGTGGTAGTAGTGGTGGGTGCACCGTGGCGGGGGTGGAAACGTGGACAGGCTGACGCAGCAGGCCAGCCTTGCACTTGCACCTTCCAGGGCAAGTGGCAACAACGAAGCGATCCAATCGATATTGTCGACTGTCCTGGAAAGGTGCATTGGCCCAATATGCTCATGTGCTGTGTCTTACTACCTTTTGCCTGATTCACATGTACAAAACTGAGGGGCAGAGAATTAAAGAGGGCAGCGACGTGGAAAAAATTTTGTACTAAGGATTGTAAATTTCAAGACAAATCGTCTGCAGGTACGCGTCGGAGAATACCGTCGATAGAGCGAATAGTTGGCCGTGTCTTCGACTTCAGTCCATGATACCTACTACGTAGTAACCTGACGAGCTTCTGATTTGAAAGCACCGATCAGAAAAAGATCTGGCTGTTGAATACGTGCAGTGAGAAGCACATGGAAGACAAGGATGGGGCTCCCAGAGTACGTTGTACTAAGGTAGGAAGCTAAGGTTGGGAACCTCTTAACGCTGGTTAATCCGGTTCATCAACTATGTACATTACGTTACTGAGTCAAGGCCGGAGAAACTTCACGTGACTTCAGCTCTGGCACACGTGCCGCAGTTGACCCGCGGTGAGCTAGCTGAGCAGACAGACTCGACCAATCACAAGTATCAATGGCAGCCCAAGTCAAGAGCCAAACGGCCACGAGAAAACGCTGGTTATGTTTAGAGAACTACATGTCGAGAAAACATCAACGAATAAATCAGTTCAGTATAAGCAACCTTTCTGAATTGCACTCCATCTTCTTCCTGCTCCCTTTTCAAAGTGAATGTTTGTGCATTTTAGTCGTGCATCACAACTTTATTCGCTCACCTGTATGCTGTTGACCTTTGCAAGCCATTTCATTGGCAGCAGACCGAGATTCCTCACGTGACTCTCTCCAAGGTGGAGCGCCTCTCGTGGAGCTTCAACCTGACCTCAAACTTCCGTGATCCATCACCAACTTCTCTTCCAATTGAGTGTCTGGCCCGCGACTCCGAATCACCCCCGCAACCATGGCCGGCGACGACGACTCATACCACCCCAAGGATGCCATCAAGAGCGGCATTGGCGCCGCTGCCAGCCTCGGTACCGCCGGTTTCTTCATCGCGGCTGTCCAGAATGCCCTAGCCAAGCAAAACGTCGGCGCCATGTCCGTCTTCACCCGTAGCGGCGGCATCATCGCCGTCATGAGTAAGCAAACCTCGAATTCCGCTTCGTTGGCAATAAAATCAATTGCGAATATCATTCTCTGACGCCCATTTACAGCGATTGGTGGCGGCGCGTACGGCTTCACCCAGGCTGCCATGGCCAACCTGAGACAAAAGAATGATGCGTGGAACCCTGCAACCGCCGGCTTCGTGGCCGGATCTATTCTGGGCCTTTCAAGTACGAAAACCCCCTCTCTCAAGCGGCGGATTGATTCCACACATGATACTTACAGCTGCGCAACGTAACAGCCAGGAGAATGCCCGTTGTGCTCGGCCTCGGCGCCGCCTTCGGCGCATGGCAAGGAGTCCTCGAGGTCTGCGGTGGACGTCTCAGAGGCTGGACCGACAGATTAGATGAGGACGAGTTCGACCGCAAGGTCCTCATGCGAGAACGCAAGAGGCGCCCGATCGAGGAGACGATTGAAGAGATTGGCGAGGGCCGAGGTAACCCCTCCACTTCCCCTCCTTTCGACCCGTCGTCCATGTTATGCTGACGCTGTACAGGCATCCGGCCACCCGGCTACGAGGAGCGAAGACGCGAGCGGCTCAAGGAGAAGTACGGAGTTGAGATCAACCCTGTCAAGGCGACCGTCGAGTAAACAAAAAGCACCTCATCAAACACCCGCAAAACAACGCACCATCACACACCACACCCGCCCAGCGAGGCATGCTCTTTATTTTCCCGTTTGCATGTACATACACACGGCCCGCGAAACTTGTGGGCGACAGGAGAGGAGTCTCATCGGCTAGAGGAAATGGAGAATTGTACTATTTGTTCCATGCTCCCCCCAAGCTTCGCGTGATGTGTGCCTGTCGTAACCGACGCACCACCGACTGCGTCACAACAAAACGGTACGTTCTAACAATGCCACTGAGTTTTTCCGCCCATCTCCATGATGATAAAATAGCTTCAGAGGCTGTTTATGATCTTCCTGATTAGACCTTCACCGTTCTATCATTTTTCTGACTTTATGCTGTTCCACCACTTGACTTTGCCGTTTTGCGCTCTGTACTTTGTACTGACTTTGCCTGCTAGATCATGACAGTAGTGTACCATGCCAAGGCCACTTTACATCTCCCCTTCTACGCAGTAAGTCTCCAGCTATTCAATACTTGGTTTACTCCTACTCCATGATGATACCTTAGCTTCAGAGGCTGTTTATGATATCACATGATTCGAAACATCACCGTTCTATCTTTTTGTCTGACTTACGTTTTACATTGAGCAACCAGTTCGCACTTCCCTCGGCGTCATTAATGTTTGCTAACATCTGGCCTCCTTGTACAGGTAAAACTCTTGGGCGTGTGAATTATTGCAGTTTCACAAAGGCCTGATGTACAGAGCAAGCTCGATGTCAAAACGGTACGTATTATAAGCAGGCTTCCTTCACCCACCAGTCCCTCCGACATGATGAATCACTAGCTTCAGAGGCTGTTTATGAACTCATATGATTCGACCAATCACCGTTCTATCATTTTTTCTGATCGTTCACCTATTTCACGTTGTTTTTTTCTTGGGCAACACGCGGCACGGACTGACATTCAGCCAGATGACTCGTAACAACTTCGCAGCCAGGATCCCAGTTAACCCTGTTTTTTTGATGCACCGACAACCACCTTGAAGCCTTTGGTAAGTTCTTGGTTACCACTTTCCTCCTACTTCCATGATGAGACTCAGCTTCAGAGGCTGTTTATGAACTATATTATGATTCAAACCTTCACCGTTCTATCTTTTCTTCCTGACCGAAACACCATTCAACACAGAGTACCCTTTGCAGACTACTTTAGGCTCGTATACCTGACTCTCATCCAGATGTTTGCCCTTTTGCCGCTCACCACGGCCCCCCCAGCATGCTTCTTTCCACAGGGTAAGCAATGTCCTGTTTCTTATAAAACGAACCCCCGTCTTTTTCCTTTTTCATGATGAGATTCAGCTTCAGAGGCTGTTTATGAATGTTTTTATGATTCAAACTTTCACCGTTCTATCATTCTTCTGATCCAAGCCCTGGGCAACCCAACGATATCAGTCGACCTGTTTGGTAATCCACGAATTCTAACCAGCGTTTAGTTCCGTATCCACCCCTTTCCAACACATAAATGTCTCCAAGTGCCAATGGTAAGCCCTATCCTCCTCCATATGACCCCTTGCCCGCTTCCCTGATGAGACTCAGCTTCAGAGGCTGTTTATGATTACCATGTAACATGATTCGAATCATCACCGTTCTATCACTTCCTGATCGCAAGCAATCTTCTCTCCTTTTCCACACGCATCGTCAGCGACGCACGTTGCTAACTATACACGTAGAGGCAACCATCCCCTTAGCTGGTATCAATCAGTGTTGGCAGTTCTCCTTCATGCGGCATTAGTAAGTTGCATGTTCTCCAGCGTTCTCCAAACCCACACCCCCGTTATGATGATACTCAGCTTCAGAGGCTGTTTATGAATGTTTTTAATGATTCGAAACATCACCGTTCTATCATTCGTCTGATTCTTCCCTTGCCCGCACGCACCCGTCCTCGGAACTGCTTTGGCCTAGTCAGAACACTAACGGCCCACCAGCTTAGTATCATCTTCGGTACGGCGTACATGTTTGGTATCAAAGGAGCTGTGACACGGCGATGGGGCCACTTGCCTTGGTGCGGCGTTAGGAGTGCGATGGATTTAGAAAGGCGAGACATACAATACACCCCTTCTCACGTTGGCCCATCTTTATGACACAGCGCGGGTGCCGTTGAATTCGATGTCTCGAGTGGACGAGGAGGCCGTATATACGACGCGTCGACTTGTGTTTGGCACAGCACTCACGGACTCCAATACGGGGCTAAGGCCGGGCGTGAAAAACAAGAGGACCGGCAATACACTACACATTGGCATGATCAACTCGTCGAGCGGTACCAGTGTCGTACCGAAAGTAATCTCGCAGACCGGATTTGTGAACGACAGGGCGTGGCCGTGACGTTGGGATTTGAAGGGTTGTCCTCCGTGGTCTGACCATCCCGGTTTCCTTCAGAGCAGTGACGGCGGGATACGCAGGCTTCGTCCATTGCAGCGGGTCGTCTCTACAGGACAGGCAGGGATGCCTTGGTTCTGGCGAGATCCGCAGGTAAAGGCTGAGCCGTCTGCGAGATTCCGGTTGTGGTGTGAAGATGGAGGCGGCACTGCGAGACATTGTGCGCCTGGATGCGAGATTCTGTTTAGTCTGGACACGCTGGATCTTGCTGTGTTGGGCGTGCGGGACGCAGACGCAGGTGCGGCCGAGGGTGTCCAGCTACGGTCGCCTCATACAATCACCATGTCAATTCGAACAAGCAGCCGCGGTTTCCTCCACGGGGTGAGGGTGCAATGTGGTCTGATATTGGGGCGAAGGGGCTGTGGCAGGTCCGGTTTTGTGTCCGGGCCTTTTGAGATGGGGAGGGTGCGGGGCCTCGGGTGGAAGATGGTAATCTTGCTTCCGGCCAGGAGAGAAGTGAGGGGTATGCGAGCGCGTTGTCTGGTGGAATGAGCGAGGGTGGTTTTACGGGGTGGTTCAACATGTCGCGGACGGAACTATGGTCGCGAGTTAAAAGAAGAGAAGATGCGATTTGAGTTGATATCAATTATACTCGTAGAACTCCAGTCTTTGCAGCGTCAACTTCCTCCCCACTCCGTTACCTTGTTGTTTCATAATCGTACACATCCGCCCGTCCAGCGCGGTTCTCCATCTCTGAATCAGTCGCAAACATCTCAAGAGTTGCAAAAGCTGATTAACTCCTTCCCGACAACTTCTTTGGTCTCTTCCTTCTTTTTTTTTCTCTTTTTTTTTCGTTCTTCGAAGTCTTAGTAGTCCCTCGTCGCGTCGCCCGGCTCGTCGTCCCCTCCATTGATGGGAATAGGCGCAGGAGGCTGCGGGGTTTGGGGTTTGTGGCTCGGGTAGGAGGCCATGGCGATCTCTTTTCTCTTCGACTCTGGTGGGCCTGCAGTGGTCAGTCGACCCGCTCACTCGAAATTTCTCCCCTACTATAAGCTTGTTCTTATTCAAGAGATTTCGAGGGTTGTACCTGGTATCAAAACGAAGTAATTACAATGCTTTTGTGGGTAGCGGGTGAACGAGTTCGAGTCGTCTGTAGTTTCTTCCTCAGCGGAATATGACAGCGAAGAGGGGAAAGTTTATATGGGCCGGTTGAATCCGAAGACGGTTTAGAAAGGGAGGGATCGGGAGATCAAATGTTTTGCCCTCTCTTGGATCGGCGCGGGGGTGCGTGACGTCAGGCCACCATGATGTGGGAGTAAGTCGACTTCTTCTAGCGGTATGATATTTTTTCCCCTTACCTGGGAGCACGGGCGTTGCTCAGACGAGCTACGTTGAGCGCCTTTCTGGATGGGTTTACGCGTCCTATCGTTCCGGATAAACGAGGCAGAGAGTTTCTGGCGATGTGCAAACCCCAACAGCACGTCTGCCGAGTGTAGTCCGGGAGCGCTGGAGATCAAGGTTCACAAATGAGGGGCGAGGGAAACTTCCAGGGTCGCATATATTGCATGGTTTATAGCTGCAGCTCTGAGCTCGAGCTGTCAAACTAGTATTGGGCCAGCAACTGGCGGAAACGAGGGCGTGGGACGTGGGCGTGGTGTCAAAGAATCCCTGGCCGGGGAGGACAGACAGCTCAACTCGTCGCTCAAAGGGGCCAACGTCCTCGTCTGATTTACGAGCGGTGGCGTTGGCACATAGACCCATTCCGAACCTTGACGTCCCCTGAAATTTTCATATGGCTCCAACCCAATTCGACTGTTTTTCGCCTGTTTGTCTTCAAGCAGGCCCGACTCTGGACTCAACGGTCTGTTGGTACGGGGCCACCTCTTCCTGTCTCTGGACGTCAGCTCAGCCCAGTTAGGCGTTGGAGAATTCTGGGCAACCGGGGCCCGGTCCAAGGGCCTCCACAAGCTGTCAAATCCCCTGGATGCTGCTGGCAAGCTACGCAGCTCCCGGTCCCGCGTGTCGCCGGTTGATCCCCCGCCATCCCAACCCCGCTGCGCCAGCTGGACCACCCCACCCTGGTCCTCTCCCCTCTCCTCCCGGGCCCGTCGCTGGGTGGCCTGCATGCGGCACAGCATTGAGACAGCGCCACTCAATGGGTTATCAGAACATGAGAATTTGACGGCTCACCACTGAGTCGACTCGGGATGTCGGATGAAGATCTTTTCCTGCGAAGAGACACACTGTCGGAACTGCTCCGAGTCCAGGAATGCGTTAACGAGAGGTGTTGAGCCGGATGTTCTTCAGGCTATTATTGGCGCCGCCAAGTACTCCGTACGACAAGCACAATGATGTTGGAAGTTGAGTGTTTCAGATGACATAAGGAAACCCCAAACTTTCAGACCAATGAGGCAAATCTAGGAATGTTGCTGCAAGTGTGTGCTCTCCAAACGTTCGTGAATGCTTCGATCTTTTCCAAAGCTACCGCTGCCATACTGATGGCGTCCCCTTGGTTGCCATCTCATGTTCATATTCTCCTGCGCACTCCTCCATGATGTCAAACTTGACCACATATTACCCAACCAGAAGTATTCAGGTTCAGAGTGACGTCTGGACTGATAAGGCTGTTTCTTCGAAGCAGCCTTCCCAGAAGTATCCTGTCACCAAGCTCTGCCTGTCTTTTTGTATCCGTCGTGCCGTCGGTCAAAGCAGTCAGTCGGCCTCGTTGGCTGTGCTCCGGTCCAGTCCGATTCTGTCATTATGCGCGATGTCGAATTCCCTACAGACTGAACGGCGTTCCACGCGTACCTTGTCCATCCATCCGTATTCCGAGCTTCTCCTCGTCTGGCACCTTTTTGCCAATGCCCTTACCCCTCCGTGAATGACGCCTGGTTGGTCTGTCTGCTGGCAGTCACTGCCTCTGGCAGAGTTTCATCATGGTTTTTCGTCGCTGGAACGAGACACGTGTATTGGTATCGTGTCGCTGATGTCATTGATGGAGAGGATGAGGAAGAAACGGGATGTCGTGAAAGAAACGGGATGTCGTGGACAAGGAAACGACAGAGAAACGACAATCGAGATGGAAAATGGGCCATGTCCAAAAACACCGTTAAAGGTGTATATGAATCTCGATTCAATCCGTCGTCCCGACCCTGCCCAGCTGTCTCACGTCCCGGTTCCAAGCTCCTCGCTTCAAGCTCCAAGCTCCAGGCCCTTTTCCCATGCCTTCGGGGCTAGGGTCCTAGCTCCCGCCGCAACGCAATAGGATGGTGGGGTGATGTCTGCAGGATTGACACTCGGTGGGGTGTGATGGCACGACCAGGGGTGTCGGAAGCTCAGGGTTGGGGCGGAGGGGGCAGGGATTTGAGGGGACAAGTCCCATGTGCCCTGATCCAGACTCGCCATGAAACAGCTGCTTTTCGAGGAGTCGGCCGGGTTCCGTGTCATCGCCGTATCCGCCGTCCGCTGTGTGCCGTACGGTGCACCACAACATGCATGGCCCAAAAGGTGAGCCAGTCACTTACAGGTATTCTGACACAGCCCACCGCATGTTGCTCAGGGTGAGGTGGTGATGGAATGGGTGCGTTGTAGTCGATTGCTCTGTCCAGCTCGTTTGGCGAAAAGCCTGGTGATTTCTGCGTTTGATGGTAACCTTGCTAACCAACGGACAAGGTGCATTTTTTGGTTCTGATCTATCTACCATAAGGTAGTGATCATATTCCGGCTCTGTCGTGCAACAGTTCCTGGCACCCGGCACCCAATGCGCGGTCTAGTATCCGTAGTCCTCGGGGAAAATGATTGTTTCCTTGGTTGTCGCGCACGGGTAGCAGTACAGATGGGAGAGGCTGCCAGTACGAACAAACGGTCCGAAACGCAGCCCTCGGTGATCATTTCTGGCCATAAGCAGGTGTCGATTCAAGCTCGTCATCCCCTCCCAGGCGGCAATTTAGAGAAGTATGCTGCTGTTCTCTTAGGCGAAGGATGCCACAGTACCGTGATAGTAGAGAGGCATTTCGCCCAGGCCATCTGCTCCAACGCCACGCCAAGCCGCGAATCGCAAGCGAGGATTCTCCGCTTCCTTGGGATGTGACCATCTCAATTCCCAAGATTGGGTAATGAGACCACAGCACAGTCCAAGAGAAATATCGGGTAGACTGGCAATGCTGTGTAACAGGGGATGCAAGACGGTGAGAACGGCACGAGACACTCATGTCCTACAGCAGGTGGCTTTTTGGCAGCTGCTCCCCGCCCCCCTGCTATGCCTCTCAAATTATAGCATGGGCAACTTGTCTTCCGTAGCGGCTGCCGTTCCCCTCTCCGTGCCGATGACCAATGGCCAGGCAAATTAGAACGCCCGTCTCACCTTCCCCAGTGTGCCATTGGCTCTGTCCTCACCTTGGCTCACCGGAACGGGCACCTGGATACGTCCTCACCTCGACAAACGGATAGCCGTTAGGCATGTAACACAGCGTTTTCCTCCAACCAACGACATTTAATCCCCTCTTCATTGCTCCCCCGTGCTTTGCCTTCAGATACAATGCTTACTGAGACCACAACCATTGAGATGCAAACATTCAACAGCGCGATCAGCCCGGCACCAGTGCAAACCCACTGATCCGATTCTCTGAAAACGGACTCGAAAGCACAATGACGGGGATTGTAGTACACATTCGCAGACAGTCTCCGGCGTGGGGCATGAGGTGACGTCGGCCACATGTCGGCCGGCGCCAATGGCCTTTGGATGGACATGGCCGCATCTCTCAGTCGCTTTCAAAAAATCAGACCACCTCTTGCTCCCCACGCACTGCCCACCCAGAGATCAGCCTTTTGCTCCCAAGGCCTTGTCAATTATTCGAGGCAGTATGCAACGAAATCCCGCATATTCCTCAGCTCATCTGCACACGCAGTCTTGACATCCTGCTATAGGCACCTTCCGGCCTGGCCAAGCTATACATGCCAGTCCGCACACGCCAGGATGCGCACTATCTGTCACTCGGTCATTCTCACTCCACGGTGCCAACCGACTGGCCCCCTGCCTTCACCACCTCTCATGGCGCGAACTCGTGCAGGCAGGGCAAGGTAAACCCGGGATTCCATTCCCCCAACCAGGAGACACACTCACATACCTTGACACTGCGTTGGGAACGTCTAAGTGCCCGTACCGTACCGTCTCGTAAACCCACCTGCAAACATATCCTTCTTTTCGCGACGTCCACACCCTTCGCCTCCCACCCTGGTCACGTCCGTCAACATCGGCTGATGGTTTCCGGACCTGCGTCGTGGTGTTGCTGCCGCCGCCTCCTGCTTTCCTACCCAGGATCAGCACCATGAGTGTAAGCATCAGTTCCAATCTGGGACGACTTGCCCGCCCGCCTCTGACCTTTCTGGGCGGAAACGCCGCATCTCGGCGTCCTTCCCAGCTTTCCATAATGGCCTCTTCTGTGTGACAGTAGGTATAAAGACCAAGCCCTCCCAAATCTCGTCCATCTTTTTACCTTCTTATCCTATCCACCAACTCCCAAGGCACCTTGGCCTAAACAGACTTACACACATCAGTACCCACCAATCACACATCTTCCTCCTTGACCACGACAATGGCCGACAAGGAGGTTGAGTCCATCAGCCCGTATGGCCCTGCCCGGTCAACAGTCAAGGGCGAGCCCCTCTCCAAAGAGGACATCGACAAGTACAATGACTATTTCAAGGCCAGTTTGTACCTGTCACTCGGCATGATCTTCCTCAAAGAGAACCCCCTGCTCCGGGAACCCCTTAAGAAAGAGCACATGAAGCTGAGGTTACTCGGCCACTTTGGATCCGCTCCGGGCCAGATCTTCACCTGGATGCACTTTAACCGGCTCATCAAGAAGTACGACCTCGATTCCATCTTCATCTCGGGCCCCGGCCACGGCGCACCCGCCGTTCTCTCCCAGTCCTACCTCGAGGGCGTCTACTCCGAGGTCTACCCGGAAAAGTCGGAGGACGTCGAGGGCATGCAGAAGTTCTTCAAGTACTTCTCCTTCCCCGGCGGCATCGGCTCCCACGCCACCCCCGAGACCCCGGGCTCCATCCACGAGGGCGGAGAGCTCGGCTACTCCGTCTCCCACGCCTTTGGTGCCGTCTATGACCATCCGAATCTCATCGCGCTGACCATGGTCGGCGATGGCGAGGCCGAGACCGGACCCCTGGCAACCGCATGGCACAGCACCAAGTTCCTCAACCCCATCGTCGACGGCGCCGTCCTGCCCGTCCTCCACCTGAACGGCTACAAAATAAACAACCCCACCATCCTGGCCAGAATCTCGCACAAGGAGCTCGAGAACCTGTTCCTCGGCTATGGCTGGCAACCGTACTTCGTCGAAGGCGACGACATCGACACCATGCACCAGGCCATGGCCGCCACTCTCGAGCACTGCGTCCTCGAAATCCGCAAATTCCAGAAGCAGGCGCGCGACTCCGGCAAGGCCTTCCGTCCCATCTGGCCCTTGATCGTGCTGCGCAGCCCCAAGGGCTGGACCGGCCCGCGCAAGATCGACGGCAACTACATGGAAGGTTACTGGAGAGCCCACCAGGTCCCCATCCCCAGCGCCGCCACCAACCCCGAGCACCTTCAGATCCTTGAGAAGTGGATGCGCAGCTACGAGCCCGAGCGCCTCTTTAAGGACGGCCGCATATCTGATGAGCTCAAGGCCCTCTGTCCCACCGGCAACCGTCGCATGAGCGCCAACCCCGTCGCCAACGGCGGCGTCCTCAGAAAGCCTCTCAAACTGCCTGACTTCAAGAAGTACGCTATCCAGGTCGACAAGTCCGGCGGCACCAATGCCGCCAGCATGAACAACATGGCCGTCTACCTCCGCGACGTCATCGCCCTGAACCAGACCAGCTTCCGCCTGTTCGGCCCAGACGAGACCGAATCCAACAAGCTCAGCAAGGTTTACGAGGCCGGCCAGAAGGTTTGGATGGGCGAGTACTTCGAAGAGGATGCCAACGGCGGCAACCTGTCCCCCAACGGACGTGTCATGGAGATGCTCTCTGAGCACACCTGCGAGGGTTGGCTCGAGGGCTACATCCTCACCGGCCGCCACGGTCTGCTCAATAGCTACGAGCCATTTAGTAAGCGTCCAAAACCCAATACTAACCACCCGAGTGGCATTCTAACTATCTCCGCTAGTCCACGTCATCGATTCCATGGTGAACCAGCACTGCAAGTGGATCGAGAAGGCCCTCGAGGTCGAATGGCGAAACAAGATCGCCTCTCTCAACATCCTCCTGACCGCCGTCGTCTGGCGCCAGGACCACAACGGCTTCACTCACCAGGATCCGGGCTTCCTTGACGTCGTCGCCAACAAGAGCCCTGAGGTCGTTCGCATCTACCTCCCGCCCGACGGTAACTGCCTCCTCTCCACCATGGACCACTGCCTCGCGTCATCGAACTACGTCAACGTCATCGTGGCCGACAAGCAGGAGCACCTGCAGTACCTCAGCATGGACAAGGCCGTCGAGCACTGCACAAAGGGCATCGGCATTTGGCCCCAATTCAGCACCGACCAGGGCGAGGAGCCGGATCTCGTCATGGCCTCGTGCGGCGACATCAGCACGCACGAGTCCCTCGCCGCCATCGACCTCCTCCTGCAGCACTTCCCTGAGCTCAAGATCCGGTGCGTTAACTGCGTCGACCTCTTCAAGCTCATCTCCCACGAGGACCACCCCCACGGCCTCACCAACGCCGAGTGGGTCTCCCTCTTCACCGACGACAAGCCCGTCATCTTCAACTTCCACTCGTACCCCTGGCTCGTACACCGCCTCACCTACAAGCGCCCGGGCTCCATCAACCTCCACGTCCGCGGCTACAAGGAGAAAGGCAACATCGACACCCCGCTCGAGCTTGCCATCCGCAACCAGACGGACCGCTTCAGCCTCGCCATCGATGCCATCGACCGCATGCCCATGCTGCACAACCGCGGCGCCGCCGCCCGCGAGACGCTCCGCAACCAGCAGATCGCCGCCCGCACCGAGGCCTTCGAGACGGGCATGGACCCGGCCTTCCTCAAGAACTGGACCTGGTCCCACAACGGCCTGTGGAAGCAGACTGTGTCCAAGATCACCGGCTAGAGAGAGAAGGCGGGGGAAGGGGGCAAGGGCTAGGAAGAAAAGATACCAGAAGTCTATGACAGAGTGTGGAAAGGAAGGGTAATCGGATAGAGGGGTTCACGGGCACCGATGATGACTGGCGTTTTTTTATTTCCTTCTTTTTTTTCCCCCTCATCCCCCGAGTCTTGAGGGGATTCTCTAAAGTTATATAATTTCCGTTTGCTGGCTGGGAGGTTTTGATGTCGATTTTGAAGAAGACAAATCCACCATTTGCTCACCAATATCAAACGTCATCATAAACCATCTGTCGTATGACTTGCAGTAGGCTTAACATTTCCTAATTTCATGGGTATCGAGCCAACAAAAGAACCAAATGCGAGAAGAAGAACCACATTACCAATTCACACCAACACACAACTTGGTATCTAAAAAACAAAAGACTTTCTAGCCGTGCTCGCCGAAAGCAAGACATACAAGACACAACGTATAAACACCTGCGAGAGCTATGTCGACACCATCCTTCATAGCATGAGGGAAAAGTGTAATACTCTCCCTCTATTCGTCCGATGCGATACGATTGCGATTGCGACTACGATGTCGCTCCGAGACTCCATACGCTCCCTCCTTCTACGCCGAGGACCTGTCTCTATCCCGTATCTCCATTCGTCGCGAAAGAGAGAGACCGATGAACAAAGTGAGACCCGGGGATCTGAAACACCAAGGCGAAGGAACAAATCAGGAAAGAAGGGGAAAAAGGAGGAAAAAAGGGAAAAAAAAAAACACAGAATTCCAGGCTGCCACCCCCTCCCTGATTTTGGTCCCTTTTTCATACAACGTGGCGCGTTTCACCGTCATAACGTTTCGTACAATGTCCCCTCTGTGTGCCCAAACACCTCCAGCCGCAAGGAGGCGTAATATCGTAATCCTGCAGACATCCTAAATCACCAGCATCGTAGCTTCTTCCATATCGAACCCTTGCCCAACTTGCTTCCACTCAGGTTCGGTCCCCGCATGCCCGCGCCGCGCTTTTCGTTCTCGCTCCCGGCAGGCAGCGGGCTGAGGGGTTTTGTCATGCCCCGACGGTCCATCTCCATATTGTCGTTGACGCCCATGTCGGCCAGTTTCCTTGCCTCGACGACGCGCCTCACAATCAGGGCAAAAGTCTCTTCAATGTTGACCTCGAGCCGTGCACTCGTCTCCATGAAACCGCAGCCGCGACGGCGCGCCCAGTCAAGGCCCATGGCAGCAGGCACGACACGGGACTCTTGCAGGTCGCACTTGTTTCCGGCAACGATCTTGACGGGGGGAACGGTCTTAGCGCCCGGGCCAGAGATGTTGTCACGGTAGGACGCAGGCGAGATGCCGGCGCGTTTGGCGCGTTCGGCGTTGTCGAGACGGGTCTCGGCTTCCATGTCGATGAGGTCGTTGAAGTATTGGAGGGCGTCAAGTGATTCGCGGGCAGTGATGTCGTAGACCAAAAGGAAGGCATCGGCGCCGAGGTTGGACGAGGCCCACATGCCGCGGTATTCCTCCTGGCCGGCAGTGTCGGTTAGGGAGAGGTGGTAATTCTGGCCATCGATTTTGCGGGTGATGGAGTAGGAGTCCTCAATGGTGGGGTCGTACTCCGAGGTCCATTGAGAGCGGACGAGACGCAGGGTGATGGAAGACTTTCCGCAGCCGCCGTCGCCGCAAATTGTGATAGAGATTGGTACCGGGGGTTGTTGAGAGATGGACATATTGCGTGGTCGGTTTCCGGGTAGCCGGAAAACCAGCTTTTTTGTGGGAAGTTGGTGTTGGTGTATATCGGTATGCACTCCGTCGCGGGAGATCGAAATCAGATGGGTGTGTCGTCACTGGCCGTGTGGGTGCTGCGCCGTGGGGAGTGACGAATGTCGCACCTCAACGTTGGTTGGTTGGTTGGTTGGTGGGTCGGCCGGTATTGACTCTGCAGTTGCAGGAGGAAGTCGTGCGTGTGAAGGCAAGCACACCAAACCAGTTGCAAAGGGGCGAGCAGAGGAAAAAGATTGTGGAGAGAAGGCAACTGGGAAGTTGAGAAAAGTGAAAAAAGGGTTTGGGCGAAACAGCTGTATTGTTGTAAGAGGCTGAGGCGTGGGATGAGGAAATCAGACGGGCTATGTACCTTCCGTCTTCTCAAAGTAGGTGTGTCTGGGGGAGACTCTCAGACCTCGCGCGCGGTTCGACCGTTTTTGCTTCTTTTAGTTAGGAAGATGACGGCGTCGGTATGGTAGTTCGCGGGAACGGAGGCGACCCAAACAGACTTCGTTCGTTTTTTGGGGGCCGTGTGTTGGCGGGTGGGGGAAACGAAAAAAGACAAGGCGTGGCCGTCTCGCGTCTGTGTGTCGTCAAGCGCTTGTTCTTTGCTTGATACTGTATTGTTTTGTTGCTTGTGGTGTCTCGACAACAGGGAAGACGGAAAATGGCCCTTTGCGGTTTGGGGGATATCCGTCTCGACTCAGGGCCACAAGAGAATTGCGCGTTGGTGGAAGGAACGGGACGAACAAATGGCCGACAGCGATGGACTGGTCCTGTGGTGCTCTCGTCGTAAGATATGGGAGTGAGTGAAACAGGGTGCTTTCTTTTGGTCTTGGTCGTGGGATATGTGGTGGTCGGTGGGCGGTTGTGTTGGTCGTGTTGGGTTGTGAGTTAGGCTGCAGCTCCGTGTAAGGCGAATGCGGTCGACAGGTCAGTTGCGAGATGAGATGTGATGCAGGCAGGAGGAGCTGAGTGAGGTATGACGACGCTGTTGCCGCCAACTTTGTTTTTCCTTGGTCGGAGCGCGATGGTGGCAGTCGGTGGGATAAGGCAGGCTGGAAGCAAGGGGAATGCGATACGGTAGAAGTATGGATGAGACGCGGCCTGAGAGGTTGCTTTTTTCCCGAACCGGTTCTGGATGGCTCGAAGCTTTGGCGCCTTCTTTTTCTTCCAAACTTTCGCCTCTTTCCTAAAATCTGACGGCTGGAAAGTGAGAGGTGAGCTGAGCTGAGCTGACAAGTTGAAACTCTGCCAAAGGCTTGCCTGGATCGGATTGATTGGGTGCAGGCGAAAAAAAAAGGAAAGGAAAGAAAGTTAAAGGGAAGGTGGGAGGAAGGAAGGACTGCAGCAACTCTGGGGATCGTGGATACGCAGCTGCAAGAACACGGTCCTTCCCTGACAACATGCAATGGCAGGTGCGGGTGCGGGTGCAGGCGCAGGCGCAGGCTCGAAGTAGCAGGATTTCTTGGATGGAGATGCAAGGCAAGATGGAGGCAGAGATGGTAAGACGGGTAGGGTAGACGGGAAATGGGATCTGGCTGTAAAATACAGACGCAAGATGCAAGATGGGAGATGCTGGCAGGAGACTAAGGTACACAGAGGAAAGAGCGATAGCAAACTCGATGCGCAATACGTACCTCGCGGATGGCCAATTTCTCTCTCACTCTCTCTCTCTCTCTCTCTATCTTTCTCTCTCGTCTTCCGTCTCTCGCACTCTCTCACGCTCTTTCTCCTTTTTCTTTGGCCTCTGATCCCCTTTTGTTGACTGTTTACAGGTGGGAGAGGACGGAAGAGAAGAATAACAAATGAAGGAGGGAGGAAGGGGGGGAAAAAAATTATATTGCTCGGGCTTCCGTCCCAAGGGCTCGAGGGATGAAGCTTGTTTGACCCAGAGAGACGTGATGGGTCACTGCTCGTTTGGGGTCCAGGATCTATAGTTAAAAGCAGGAGACGGCGGTGTCGTATTCCCACTTTTGAGTCTCCCGGGGGGGCGCTGTTCGACTGGCGGGAACGGGAGTGCGAACCGCGAGCTGCGCGCGGCTCTTCCTCTGAGGAGGCGGTGGTGTCTCGGACGCGGTGATTTGTGGATTTGGTGGAGGGGCCTCCGGTGGGCAGGTGGTGTCCAGGAGGGTATGTCCTTGCAGGTCAGCGACTTGTCCTCCGTGCTCCGTAGCCCGAGCGTTGCGTTGTACCGCTACTATGGTATGTATGTAATCTTTCTCGGTGGCGGTTGGGCTTCTGGTTGGGTTGAGTTGGGGGGGAGAGCTCTTGGTTGATAGCTGCTGGGTTTTGGAGCTGGAGCTGGGCTCAGGGGATGGATGGTGCTTCCACCTTGGCTGTTTTGTTTTACCGGGGGGTTTTTTTTTCCCTTCCCCTTCTGTTGTCTGAAAAGGTGGCGTTGGGCGCGGACGTTGAGTCGGCGCGGAAAGTACGTAGTATCTTATATTCCTTCAAGTACCCTGCACGTTGTGTGTGCGCGTGTGTAAGTATACGGCCCCGTTGTGCTTTGACGTCGGTTTGGTGGGTTCTTGTTGTGTTTAGTTCCCAGCGCTGGTTTGGTTTGGTTCTGTCTTGGGGCAGCCGGCCGAGGATGAGTTGCACATGGGAGCCAAGAAGTCAAGGCAGGGCGCAAACCACGAGAGCTACTTTGGGAGAAGGGGAACAGGCGCCATGATAAACATCCATCATCCGTACACAGACTGAAGTTGACTGCTCGCGTGCACTTTCGGGGTGGGGGAGAACAGACGGACGGATGAGTGGACGGCTACAAAACCCCCCTTTTCACCGATCCCGTTTGGTTTCGATCTAATATTAAAACATAAGAGATTAACACCAAAAACGACTTGTCAATATTACACATCTTCTTTCCCGTTTCTTTTTCCTCAGAGGAACCTCTCTCTCTGCTCCCGCGGCTGCCCCAAACTTGGGCTTCTCCTCCGGCTCTACGCCCGGTCGGTGCAGACTCCAGACAGACAGGCGCAGGGGAACCGGGGACCCGGTGGTCGTCCCGGGGGGGGGGGGGGGNGGTTAAATGAGATTGCGGGTACCCCGAAGCCCGATTCAGCCAATTCCAGTCAATTACATGAGATTGCGTCTTGATAAACCAAGCCGTCCGTGACAGTAAAATGGACCATATGCATCTGAGAGCATCTGATTTCGCTTCCCTCCTGTGCCTCCCTCATCGCCCCAGCACTCCCGGGCATGTCAGTCAATCCAAAGTGGAAACCATCCCCCTCCAGTTATTTCATAGCGCGCGCGTTCTTGCTCTGTCTCAATTTCCTTTGCCATTTTGGGGTTCCCTTCGTGGATCCGGGCTGTAATGCCCTGCTGACGTCTGGGATTCGCTGGATGGCTCCAAATAAGCCAAGTAAGGTAATAGTCGGCAGCCACCTTAATTATTTTCGTCCGCCCCAAGGAACGCCACGCGCCGTCCATCCCGTCGAATGATGCTGCTTAGTGACCTTTGACCCGGCGAATAACCCGTCTCTGTTTGTTCCAAGCCGTCCTTGGTGCTTCTCCCCCGTTCTCTCGATGCGGCAGTTGATCGTCCAGGAACGGCCCAGGAACCAGGCACAGAAACAAGGCCCGATGTCGATTTCCCCCTCCTCTCCCAATCAGTTTCAGCCTGCCGAAACATTGCCACTTTCCCACGTATCGCGTTTGATGCCATCGAGAAACATCTGGCCCCAACCCCTTCCTCACAGAATCTTCCACTGCTGATGTCAACGTACAGGGGTTATGCATGTCGTCAATACCATGGATCCCCATCCTCGATGGTCTCCTCAAAATCGGTCAACTCAACTGCGCCGAAAAAAAATTTACCCGTCGTTTGTTTACGCCAGAACGATTCAAGAAGAAAAACAAGGCCAACCACTTCCGACGGCTAGTGCCGTCTTTGGTTACACCAGAACGGCACACAAGATGGCTGTCATTACGCAGGCAGACGGCCATAGTCGACAATTTGCCTCCTTCGAGTGGCGCGGAACCAACAATCAGTCATAATTTCGGCCACGGCTCGCTGATGACGCTGTTGCAGTCGCATCGTTCCCTCAGGACCCTAAGTCCCGGCTGTGTGGTTCAAGCCGCCCATGCAACCCTCGCCCTCCGCCTCTGCTCCCCTTTGACATATCCTTTTTCTGGTAATTGTTCTGTCCTGTTCCTAGAACTTCTGACCACGTGTGTTCACGGGGGTAAATTCATATCGATTCCATCATGCAGGGTACCCGCAAACTGATGGCGATGGTTAGTTGACCAACCGCCCCCCTGCAAGCCATCACGTCAATGAGCAGCCGGACGAGCCCGCTGGCCGCACGCCTTGATGCGCGGCAGCCAGATGTGCAGTCGCGGGAGGGCGGCTTCATGCAAGTCTTGGGGGGTGAAGCACAAACAGATGCAGCCCTACTGCAGTTGGGACCGTTCTTGGACATGCCAAACGTGCCCAGGCTGGGAGACTCGCGACATGTCACATGGCCCTGATTTAATGACGATGTTACCTGTCTCAACACATGCTGGCATGTGACGTACCCCAATCCATCACACCACTTGACTGGCGACATACGGAACTGCAGCCTGGCAATCTGTGAAACTTCTCCGCGACAAATAAAAATATTGCCGGCTTTTCTTTTTACTCCCGTTTGCTCAGCTCAGGCTTGAACTCGTGGCTGCTCAAGAAACAAACGCTTATCAGGAGTTTGTGAACATGTGGTGCCGTTTCTCGGATCAAACTGCACGATGATACGAGGAAATTGGTGGACTGACGGTCGGCAGCCATAAATCTCAAGCTGAAGATGTTTTGCAGAATGCGGCTTGCAAGCCGCAGCGAGCCATGCTCGAGTCTGATGAAAATAAAATGGCAGAAGGATGTCGAGTGTTCGTGCAGGGGCCGCGATAATTCGAAGCATGGGGCCACCGACAATAGTTTGACTTTAAGCCCTAGGTCGGTCAACATGACAGACTTGAAACGATCCGTTTGTCTAGTTAAGGGTGTTTTTTTTTTTTTTTCAAGATTCCAAACAAGCTAGAATGATGGAACTCCTCGAATAGCCACTCGATGGTAGAGCACCGTATTCATTCTCAAGTGTTCCTTCCTGTCGTCCACAATGGTTGTTCATATGCATCTACCTTTTGTTTGCTTACAGACAAACGGACAGTCTTGGTGGAGAATCTGGCGAGTGCGTTCGCATCAGCTCGAGGCCTAATAGTCCGTGCCAAAACTCCAAACGTGGCAACATAAGCTCGTGCATCATGACGCCGATCGGCGAAGCGATATGAGGGGCCGTTTGGTCCGGCCCGGTGAGACATTCCTCAGGTCGGCTTAAGGGGCGGCGCCGAGACAAATGGGGACCGGTCGGCTTACTATCGCGGCCTGCGGCTGTCGGGCCCGGAACACGTACCAACCGTTTAGGCATCTTCATCCTTACCCTTGCAAAAAATCACCAGCTGAGTTTAATGGCATGTGACTAAGAAGGGCACAGTCCAAACAGAACGCAGCTTGGCAAAGTCGAAGACGAATGTGGTTAACTTCGCTGCCGCGTCAAGATGATGGAACGAAGCGTTGCTGATTATGAAATCCATCGGGGCGGCAAATCCCGGCCCCAGCTGCGCAAGTTCACCCCGATCTGCCGTCATCGGGAAAGAGGGCCGGCTCTCTCTGAGGTATTTCTCAGAATGCTCCCCCAACCTGCTGAGGCTGACAGCTGATGGAAATGAGTCAGTGACAGACCTGGGAACCTTCAAGATTTCGATGCTGACACATTTGTTGATTGATGTTTTGTCCGTGCAGTAATAATCCAAAGATTTTAGCGAGCTTGATTTCTCCTAGTCGGGCTTTTTTTTCCAGTGGTAAGAATTTTTACACCTCGTTAAATCCGTTTCACCCGTCCTCGCCACAATCATGAACGGCACAAACGGGCACCATGCTGCCCCGCAAACGCTCAGAAGAGCCGATGAGGTCGAAGATGTAAGTGATCCAGCCCTGTAAGTGGGTGCTCCTCTCACTTCGGGGCTTTCAACTGACACGCTCCCCTGTTTGCTAGCTGCTTGACGCCGTAAAGGGCTTGATTGTCCCTTACATTAAAGCGGCGGATGACGCTGCGACCCAGAAAGTTAACGGCAACACGTCTGTCAACATTGAAGGCGTCCCCAGCAATGTCTTGGTGGACACGCAGAAGCCCGAGACCTTGGTTGAAAAGCTGAAGGTGTCACTCCCCGAGGGCCACGGCCTCGGCAAGGAGGGCCTACTGGATGCGGTCCAGAAAGTCTTGAGATACAGCGTGAACACTTGGGATCAGGGCTTCATGGACAAGCTGTATGCGAGTAACACTCCGGCATGTACTCCCCNCTGAACACAAACGTGAGTCGTTTCTGGTCCGTCCCTCGTTTGCACACTCGTTTAACACCATGGCAGTCCCACGTGTACCAAGTGTCGCCTGCCTTGACGGTCATTGAGAAAATCACCGCTCGAAAGTTTGCCAACCTATTTGGTTTCACCGGTCCTCGAGCAGGAGGCATCACCTGCCAAGGCGGCAGCTCGTCCAACCTGACATCTCTCGTCGTGGCACGCAGCGCCCTTTATCCCGAAACGAAGGCTTCTGGCAACGGCTCGCACGATTTTGCCGTGTTTACCAGCGCTCACGGGCATTATTCTGTGGAGAAGAGCGCTCTGACTTGCGGGCTGGGTGCCTCAAGCGTGTGGGCGGTGCCGGTCGACTCTGCCGGGCGTATGATCCCGGATGCTCTGCGGGAGCTCGTCGTCCGCGCAAAGTCGGAGGGTAAAACTCCTCTATACGTCAACGCCACGGCCGGCACGACGGTCATGGGATCATATGACCCTTTCGAAGAAATCTCCAGCATCTGCAAGGAATTCAACATGTGGTTCCATATAGACGCAAGCTGGGGAGGACCAGTTGCCTTCTCAAAGAAGCAGAGGTCGAAGCTGAAGGGTTCACATCTGGCCGACTCGTTGACGGTCAATCCGCACAAGATGATGAACGTACCAGTGACGTGCTCGTTCCTCCTCACGCCGGACGAAAAAGTGTTCCACAAGGCCAACACTCTGCCCGCTGGATACCTTTTCCATAATGTCGACCAAGGCGACGATGTCTGGGACCTCGCGGACCTGTCGCTGCAATGCGGCCGCAGGGGCGACAGTCTCAAGCTTGCCTTGGCCTGGATCTACTATGGTGCCGGGGGCTTCGAGAGGCAAATCGACCACGCCTTCTCCTTAGCAGAGCATTTGGCCACGTTAGTTGAAAAGAGCGACAACTTCGTTTTGGTATCGTCCAACCCGCCACCGTGCTTGCAGGTTTGCTTCTACTACGCGCCCAATGGTCAGCTTGCGACGGAGCCAAAGACGAACACCAAACGGACGAGCGAAATGGTTGCGAAGCTCATCCAACGCGGTTTCATGATCGATTATGCCCCAGGCGAGAAGGGAAGCTTCTTCCGAGTGGTAGTCAATTGCCAGACGCTGAAGGGAACCGTTGACGGACTGGTCAAGGCGTTGGAAGAGGTTGGGAAGGAGGTCGTGGTGTAGGTTCCAGGAAACTCAGACGAGCTTTCACAACTACATGATCGGAACTTAGAATATCGAACATACAAAAGTACAGTTAGACCGATAGATATACACTAGGAGACATTTTAGCATGTAAAGAAGACGATCACGGCCGAGAGACTTACACCAGAATTAGGCTTGGGATCGCGAGCCTGTAATGTGTCTGCGAATACTCGTTTCGAGTTTTTCATCGTGAAATTACTGCCGGCTGGGTTAATTATGACGACACTAAGGCGAAAGAACTGAGCATTTGTCAATGCCATTTTCGAAGATATCTGAGGCAAGAGAAGGGAGTAGGTTGGTGGACGACGCTGGGAGAACGCTGTGGGGAACACGGTCTGTGCAGGGATGTTTATTCCAAGATTGGACTTCAGGATTCGTCTGAGATGGAGAATCAAGACTGATAAGATAAGAGATAAGATAAACTCGACAGAAAGTTGATGAGGGACCAAATTTTTGTCTTCCTCACGGCGCATTGAAACCGACAAAATTCCTGTTTTTGCTTCATTCCTTGGGTAACGCAGGTACACCGCTAATTCTCATTCACGATGCCGAAGCCAAGAACCAAACGACAAGCCATTCGCGACGAGCGAAAGAAGAAGAGAAGGGAGACTCACGAGGCGAACTACGAGGTCAACGACGAGGAGCGATCCGCGAAGCGTCAACGTGTACACGATGGCGAGGAAGACACCGAGCAACCCACCTACGACGGGGAGGGTGAGCAGCAGGAACATTTTCACGGAAGCGTTCCCGAGAAGGAGTTTTTCGGAATGCTCGCCGACGAGGAGCAGGAGTACTTCCGCCACGCCGACGAATTGCTTGAACTGAACCAATTCCCGACGCCCGAGGAGCGAGACGTCTTCCTGCAGAATGTCTACAAGGAAGCGCAGGGCAAGGAACTGAAACTGGCCAGCAGTCAATCATTGTCGCGGTTGATGGAGCGTCTGATTCTCCTCTCCAACACCAGGCAGAAGAAGCAGATTTTCAACGCCTTTGCCGGCCACTTCCTCTCCCTCGTTCAGCACCGATTCGCTAGCCATTGCTGCGAGGCGCTGTTTCTTCATTCGGCCCCTGTGGTGACGCAAGAGCTGGGAGGCGTCGTGCCGGAAGCCGACGATGAGGATGAGATGGAGGTTGAGGGAGGCGCCGAGCAGGAGAACAACATGGAGAACCTCTTCCTCCTGACGCTGGATGAGTTTGAGCAGCACATGGGCTTCCTCCTGACCGACCGTTTCGGATCCCATGCTCTACGAGTGCTCTTGGTTGTACTGTCAGGCCGCCCGCTCAATGACGTGGGCACCAAGTCGCTGCTAAAGAGCAAGAGGAAGGAGCGCATTACCGTGCATGGAGCAGCCAAAGACACGGACGAGCTCGGCCAGATGAGGGCCGTACCGGATTCCTTCACCCTGGCCACCAAGAAGATCATCCAGGACGCCGTTTCTGGCATGGATTTCACTGCTTTGCGCGTCCTTGCCAAGCATCCGACCGGCAACCCCATTCTGCAGCTTCTGCTAGAGCTGGACATCAACCTGAACCACAAGAACGACAAGACATCAGCAGCGGCGGGCAAGGAGACCCTGCTGTACAGGCTTCTGCCCGATGCGCCTGCATCGCTCAGCGACAGTACCTCGCAGGCCGCCGACTTCATCAACAGCATGGTGTACGACCAGATCGGATCTCGCCTTCTGGAGACCCTGATTACGCACTGCCCAGGCAAAATTTTCAAGGCCCTCTCCCAAAACTTCTTCGGGGAGCGCATCGCCACCTACGTCCGCAACGACATCGCATCGTACGCTGCGATTCGCGTCCTGAACCGCTTCAGCAAGGACGATCTGATCGAGGCTGTTCACAAGATCATCCCTATTGTTCCCACGCTGGTGTCGAAGGCTCGTTACAATGTCCTAAAGACCCTTTTCGAGCGTTGCGAAATCCGCAGCGCCTACGAGGAGAAGAGCGCCCTCACTAGGGCCCTCACCGAGGCGCTCGGCTCCAACCCGAATGATCTCGTCCCCAAGCTCTGCCACCTGGTCGAGGAAGAGCCCGCCGAGAAAGAGGAGTTCCAGCAATCACCCCAAAACAAGATTGCCATTGCCACCCACGGCGCCCACCTCGTAGCAGCCATGCTGAAGACCTCCGGCGCTCCTTCCAAGGTCGCACAGAGGTCTCTACTCGCCCAACCTCCCAGTCATCTGGTCAAGCTCGCAACTACGTCTACGGCTTCAATGTCCGTTCTGGAGACAGCCCTTGTCACCCCTACCCCTAACAACGAGACCTTCCACAAATCCCTTGTCGGCGCCCTCGCCCCTCACGTTGTAGAGCTGTCGCAGTCCTGGAGTGGACACAACATCGTCAGGGACATCGTCGACGTCCCCTCCCCTATTCCGTTCCACGTCAAGCAGACCATCATGACCTCGCTGGCGGGCCACGAGAGGACGCTTCGCGAGTCTGCCATGGGACGGTTTGTGTGGAAAGCCTGGAAGGGTGACATGTGGAAGACGAGGCGTGCTGACTGGGTCAGATGGGCCAAGCAGTCGAACGCGGAAGAGGTGAAGCTCAAGCCGTGGGAGAAGAGGAGGTTGGACCAGCAGCAGAAGGCTCAGCAACAGCCGAGGCCGTCTAAAAAGGATGCAGAGAAGGAGGAGGCAAAGGAGGAAGAAAAGTGACTGTAACAGTTGTATGATACCCGGCTTCCTAACAACGAAATTACCGATGGACATATTCCCATTCGCCTTTGAGAATCATTACTATCAAAAGATTCATAATGCCACGTGATTGGATGCTCATTGTACGGCTGTCAGTTTGTTTCACCCGTTTCTTCGACATACTCGTTTCTTTGAAGGTGGAGTTGTCTTACCGTGCAGATGAAGTGATCAACAAACAAGCAGCATCGCGTCAGCGACCGAGATCAGAACCACCTGTTCCAAAAAGGACGGTTTTGGGGAAAAGAGACGGAAACAAATAGGAGAATTTTTTTTTTTTTTTTTTGCCTACGTCGTATGCAGCTTGACAAGTTGTATTGCGCCTCGGTCACCGAACAGCAGTGTGCATCGTCCGAGGGACTGATTCTTTTCCATGCCACCCTCGAAAAAACACCGAATAACCTGGCCCATCTCCCATGACAGCCTCATGCCCTTCAGAAGCTGAACAGTTCCGCCGGCTCTTCCCCGCAACGAAGGGCAACTAGCACGGCAAGGCAGGCCCCTCGTCTAGGTGTGCTCATCTACACTCACACTGCCAAAACTTTCGGTTACTTTCTCGATGTCGGTATCGTTGTGAGCTAGACCGAACCACTCCTCGCCGAGCGCCTCACGGGCAACCCGCATCAACCTCTATCGAATACGTGCAATAACTGCGGTCTGGCTCAAACCTAGGGCACCAGCATGTTCTTCCACGTGTACGACTGATTTTCTAGCTTATCCAAGACTGGTGGTGTCCGGTTCCCGAACGAAAGTTTCCGCGTCACAGCGAACTGCAAAACGTGCTTGCAGCTTTGTATTTGATGGTCT
>MPGH01000082.1:62576-90847 GCA_001937105.1 Colletotrichum chlorophyti
AACCAGCGCCGGCGGGCGCTTGATAGCGTTGTCTGGTAGAAGGCGAGCGCCAACGGACTTGACCTGCCCCGGTTGGATTTCTCGGGCCTGTGCCGAAGACTGGACAAGCCGTACGCATCTTGTGGACGCCCGGAAGCCTACGGCCTAGGCAACGTGTGACCCGGTTGAGACTTGCGTAATGAAATCCCCAAAACGTCGGTGCGGGTCCCGAGTTACATGACGCAAATATCGCCGTGTGCAAAAACCTGCTAGTGTTCGTATCAACCTGATAGTCACTTATTCTGATCTTTCGTGGAGCCATGCCAATCAAGTCGCCTTGTAGGCCATTGTCCTGAGAACCCGAATGGAGGTAAACTCCCACAGCTTCGGCGGAGATTGGTGCTCTGGGGGATGTCCAAGATCTCCGTCGCAGTCGCCTTCAAACTCGACACGTCCAGGAGCATCCGCTGATGCTGGCCCATGTGCATGGGCCGCCCCGGGCCGCGCGGATCATCAGACCGCCCCCGTTGACATCCCGCCGAGTCGCTCAGCCCCACAATACGGAGCCTCATGCGGACCGCCATCTTCTTTTCGACCTGGCACTTCCGAAGACCCGTAAGCCAGCGACCAGACAGAATTGATGACAAGAAAGTTAGGCCACTCGCCGGCTGCCTGGTGGCCGGCCCTCGCAGTCTTACTCCCGAGCCAACCGAGCTTCCCCCGCCTGGCCCCGTCGACCACACACTGGGAATATCCAGGCTGGATCCTAGCCCGAGACCTTTTCGAGGTTTCAGTACGTCGCTCAAGATGCAAACAGAAGCAAAAGAACCAGATAGTCCCTCAAGAAGGAGCCCGTAGTGGTAAAAAAGAAAAAAAAACCAGTCTCCATCGTAACGATGGGGGCTCCAAACCGCGGCTATGTCTAAGAGTCACATGCGACAAACACTACTGCGGATATTCTAGGGACATCAGCGCAAAAACAGCCTTGGCTTCGAGGAGGCCGGGCTGGGATGGGACAACAGTACTCCATCAGAACCCCTCTGATTATTCTTTCAGAAAAATGTAAGGCAGGAAGGAGGAAACGGTATGGTAAGAGAATCGCGACCTCTTGCGGAGACTTGCGAACTCTAGCAGTGTTTACGAGAATAGGAAAGTTTCTGCAGTCGTGCACACATATCGAAGCGCTCCGCACACATCCACCCATCTTTCAGGAACATGATCACTGCCGAAGATCACGTATAGCTAGTGCAAAAACAGTTTGACGAAGCAGTATTTTCTTGCATTTTTTGCTCTTCTCTTTCATTTGCAGTTTCACCCGAGCAGCGATGCTCCATGTGGGTCGATTCGTGCCTCTTACCAGCACTTGCTTTCGCTGAACCGCTGCTGTCCGCTGGATCGTGCCCGTGAGATCCCCCCTCGTCAAGAAAAGATTTTTACCGCACTCCTCCCTCTGTCAACCTTCCATCACCCGCCTAGCCCTCACGTCATCGTCCTCGAGCGGAAAATCTTTCCACTCGCTCAAAGAAGTCTCTCCCTCGCTCGTTTACTCTGCTCCACCAGCCCTGTACATCCTGGCCTCAGATCTCTCATACAGTGGCCAGTTTCGGGCGTGTGTGTTCACAACACAGGCGGATTAAGCCAAATGAAAAAGCTTAACGTAAAGAGCCACAAATGCCCTTGCATGCCCTAAAAATATGCGGACATCTGTTTAGAACCAAGGGGAAAGAAAAAGGGAAAAAACTGAAACGCGGAGACGAAAATATAATGAAATCGTCGGGACAACTGTCCCTAAATCAAATAAACGCCAAAGGTCTCTCACGTGCCTTTCCCATGGGTATCCCGCCTTTTGTGGACCGACCGTTGATGCAAACGCTCTAAAAAGTATTGCTCATGAATGGTTCATGAAATCAGCCAGGGTCCTCAGTCATCTCTTCAAGCTACGCATGACTGCGTTTCAAATCCTTCTTTCCCTCCGTATTAATATCTGCATGTAGCAGTGGTCTCATGCCGCTGCTCACAAATCCGACGACAATGTCGGATCGACGGAGCCAGGCTCCGTCTGGTCCCCAAAATCAAGAAAGGACTCCCAATTGTCGTTAACATTAGGACCAGGAGTGGCCGTCTCGCTTCGCAAACCGTCGAAACGGGGCGCATAGGGGTTCAAATGGCCATCGAAGTACTCATGAGAAGACAGATCACTCAGATGCTGGTCGTGTTTCAAATCAGCCATCGAATGTGTGTCGGGATAGTACATCTGCTGCTGCAACGGATTTCCCATAAACATGTGTGACATGGGATCGCTCATATCCAGGTTCGGCACCATCATCTTGGCATCCATCGGCAGCTCCGCAGTGAAGGACGACTCGGGAGGGAACAAGCTGTGATCGAACCTTGTCATGGGCGAAGGGAACGTCGACGCAGACCGTGTGGAAGGAGTGGCAACTTGGGCCTCGGAGGAGGGAGACAATGCAGGGGGTGACTGAGCGTTGTCTCGCAAGATGGGTGTGGACATGGCCATGGGTGACGCCACAGACTGTGACCTGTCACGGTAGTCCTGCTGAGTGGCCTGTTGGAAATTTACCGCACCAAACGTTGGCGACATGGGACTCGAGGCCGCATTTTCGGAAGGCGGCTGGTTTTGCTGCTGCGTCGCGTCCTGGCCAGCTACTGGCTGGTAGTACATGGAGTTTGTAATGTTGCGAGAAAGCGCCTGGGCTTGTGTCCTGGCGTTGGGAAACTGTTCAGCGAACATTTTGTTGATGGGATTCTGCGCCCACTCTTCATTACGAAGACCAGCAACCATACTCGCCATGGCTACGCGATTAGCCAAGAAGGCGTTCACGCGGTAGTCAAAATCAGGGGAGCCGGTCTGCAGGTGAGCAGCGAGCATGCGGTACGATCGCGGCATGTCGTCCTCTTCCTCCTCGTACATCTCTTCCGCCTGCACGATAGCCTCGGATATTTTGAAACCCTTGCCAGTGCGCTTCTTGTGAATCTCGCTGGCCATTTTGGCGGACTGTACTCGAGCTTCGATGCTTCGATCAGCCCGCCGCGAGGCAGCGATGTACGCCCGCTCTTGGTTTTCTTCGTGAGATCTCTCCGTCTGCATACCTCCCAGATTAGCTTAAGCTGTATACGGTGAGGTGGAGTAGGAAACTATCGATTGAGTGCATGCAAATGGCCCGGGGGGGAGGCTGCGGTGCAGAAGAAACACCGCGCGCGGAGCACAGCATTTTTTTGGGTGCTTGACGTGTTATGGATGTCCACAACCGGGGCACCCGAGGACTTGATGGCTTGTACTTGGTAGAATGGAGTGCGGCGGCGTACCTTCTTCTGACCCCTGTCCATCTGCATGGTGGGCGACAAGTTGCTGGCGTCTAATGATCGCTTCGGCATGATCGTTGACGTCGATGACTGGCGATCCAGATGTGATATAGGGTGTCGATTCGGTAAGAGTTGGGCTCAGTGGAACTGGTCAAAGAGGTTCACGGTCGAGAGATTTATGGGAGAAGGCGGCGGCGGCGGCGGCGTCGTACGTTTACGATGTGGCTAGAAACAAAAGCCAAAACCACCTGATTATCGTGGTTCGTGATTGACGTTAGGTGAGGAACAGTGAGATGGACGGGTGCCTTGAGGTCTTGGAGCGGCGTTTTGAAAGTATCGTTGTTATATTAGTCCGTTTGTTGAGGAAGCTTATCGGTCGAGGCACCGAAAAGGGCGTGTAAGGAATAGGGACGTATTTTGGTGGAATTGGGAGGTGTTCAAGTCTTATACCAACGTAAGGATCGAGCTTTAGAGGGGGGAGGGGGGCTGGACCGATATAGACTGGGGAGAGGGAGTCGATAACCATGTAGGGATCAGGCTCGGTTAGGTTAGGTTGGGTTAACAAAGATGGGCTGTCGGAGCAAGAACAGGCAAAAGCTAGAGTACCTTGGGGCATGGAACACAGCAGAAGAAGAAGAGGAGCAGGATTGCTGAATCCAATGTTCCATGCTACCCTACGGGCGGAGCGGCGGCATAGTGAGGGCGAGGGCGGGGGCCAGAGGGCAAGGGGAAGGGGAGGAAGGGGGTGTCTCGCTGTCGGGTTATCGGTGCTGGGTGCGAGCATGTGGTAAGGTATTCCGGGCGGTATAGCAATCGGGAAGGGAGAGTGGGATTCTGGAGAGTCTTGGACTGCTTTCGATCGGTAGACGATCTGGGAGCGTTTGATCGGGTTACGCTCTGATGATCGATCTCGATGGGGAGGGAGTTGTGTTAGAGAGACCCCTAAGAGTCATGTATCGACTGGGTCACTCTGAATCGGATAGGCGAGGACGGGGGCCTCTCCCCTCTTGTGGTCGGCTTGTTGCCCGTACCCTACTGCAAATGGTTAGCGCCGAGCTCAATCTTCGGGTCAGAAAGTACGTGCCTCACGCATCGACACGCAGTGTGCAGGGGGCTAGCCTACCTGTCAAGTCCACTAAATACACGGTACCTACCTTAACTATTGTCGTGTTTCCGTAAGATGGTTGTGAAGGGAGGCACAGGCGTGCAATGCAACTCCGAGGCTTGTCGAGACCCAACTGGCTCGTCCTGCTCTCTCCTGTTTAGTTTGGAGTCTTTCTCTTCAGTGTCGTAACTGCTGTTTTGCAAGTACAAGAAACGAGTCATCAGAGATAAGTCTAAGCCGATGACCAGATTTGTTCTCGGACTCACAGTGGTTGAACACGGGGCAGGTAGAATCAAGAAAAGGATGCAGTAGACGTGATGTGAGGGTGGCACTGCAAGTGCGATGGTGTGGTACGTGCTGCACTGAACAGGGCAGTTGCGAGTTGGAGCTCTGGCCGGCCGAGTGGGGCGATCCCAAGCTCTGCGCCTGGCTGAGATGTTCGAACTTTTGACTTTCGTACCCCACCTGAGTGCAACCGAGAGAGCGGGAGAAAGTCCCGGGCCACTCGCTCCATGCCCAATCCCGGTCTCCTCCTCATCCGTGGGTTCCTTTCTAAACAGAGCTTTGGATGGATTTTTCTTTGTTTGTCACCCTCTTTCCCACTTCGGCATTTGTTCCTGTCCAATCCCCGTTCAGGATGGTGTCTGTTGGCCTTTCCCTCCCCTCTCTCTCTTTACTCTCGGGCCAAAACCCGTAGCCGATCAACCGTTTCTTACGCAGATATTAGTACAATAGGAGGTAAGAATGAGCGTTTCCCATAGTAGATCGATGGGTCACGGAACAGCGTTTGGAATCAGCATCCCCTTGCTTGGTATAAACCAGCGTCAGAGTTTCGACAGGCCGAGGTTTCTAGGTCCCCGGATACACGCCTTGCTGCTTACTGTTATCCTTTCTTTTCCCGCTCAACACACCATCACACCCAGACCCAGTTCGTGCAGCCTTTTTGGCAAACTGCCAATGCTTTGAATCTACTGTACCATCTCCCTGCGTGTTCCCCAAGGACTAAACGATGTTGCTGGCGTAGGAAGCCAGGCACAAGCCAGACGGGAGCAACCATCACCTAGGCACACACGTATTAAGATGCCAGAGATACCTCAGATACCTACCTACTACATACAGGGCATGCATCAGCCAAACCCCATCCTTTCGCTGCATCCATCTGCAAGCGCACAGCTACAGCACAGTATAACCTTCCTGCAGTCCTTTTCACGTCCAGGGAGAGAGTTGCGTTCCCCAAACCAGGCGGGAACCTGGGCAGTCTCCAGTTTCGCCTCTTGGGCAGAAAATCTTGGGTTCGCAGCTGCTCCAACTTTATTGTTGCCACTTGTGCGCAGCACATGTTTTCATCGTGTTCTGACCATGACACGACCGACAACCACCGCTGCTACCTACCACCGCTCTTTTCTTCGTACCATTCAACCTCTTTCAATGGCGCTCGGCTAATATGCCTGCCATCACTCATTGGCTGCCGGGGGGGCTTTGTGCCTGGCCTCTCAGAACACCAGCCCCCCTCGGGTCTGGGTCCGGGGACCTGGCAGTGTGTGATGCCCTCCTCTCCAACTTGGCAATACTGGTTCTACAGCCGTCAGCTCTCGTCCACAGGACAGGTAGTCACAAGCAGACGCAAGGCAACGGACGCTAATCATAAAAAGAAGAAAGACAAAAAGTGAGACAAAACAACTAGGTATCGCTCCCTATCCCGGCCCTCAGTGCCTTCACTACGCATGCACAAGAGAGACGTTGGTGGGTTGAACGCTCGCGCTCCTTCGCTTGTCGGATTTTTCATTACAGTGGAATGGGAGGCAAGGTCCTTCGCGGGTGCAACAAATGTGGGCAACTGTTTTCGCATTCGCATCCCTCCCGAGGTCTCTGAGGAAGTACTACGTTTTACGGATACGCAGCAGGAGTTTACTCCGAAGCTGGAGCGGCCACACCGCCGCCGCCAGCAGAAGCCATGGTTCGACCCACGAACATGTCGATAGACATGACAGCGCAGGGCTGCCCTGTTCAGCTCCAGCCTTTTCCTCGCCCCAGGCAGTGTTTGACGGTATTCACAACAACCCTCCTTAACCGTACCCGGATCCCGTAGCAGACCATTCCAGCTCCCAAGTGGCATTACCCCTACGCATAGCCGACCGAGATACTTTTTTCAATTGTACGAATTGGAGGCTTCTTCACCTTGGCCCAATATTCAAGCTTCCTCAATAAGTTATGGCGGGAGCCAATGGCGTCTCCCGGGGAATGGTTTCAATAGCAACACTCTTCATCTGCAGCACATGCCGAGGGTTGTGGTAAGGAGCAGAAGTTCAAGACGAAATATGGCTTATAAAGCGGGTATGTCGACAGCAAGGGCTTCCTACCTGCAACTTCACCCGGATGGACCGACCACACCCTCCCATTCCAATCTCATGCTTGTGTTATCGCCGACAGGATACTATACTTTCGCGCTTCCAAAAACCCCTTCCAATCTCCTTCTGCCGTCGGCCTTCGGGATCCAATAGAACAGGCCATGGGGGCTTGGGAATGGTGTGTACATTGGCAAGGCATTAGAGGGCCACCAGCGATGATCCATCCAGCACAGCCTACCACCCCCGGAAAATTGGTCCGACTGCCTCGACGTTCGGTATTCAAATCTCTCCGCGTCCGCACCTCGCACTTCGGAGGACCAAAGCGGAGTCCACCGTATGGGAAACGGGGCACATCGATGGCTGCGATCCCAAGGGTCCAGTGCGCGTTGCCAAGGATCCTAAGTTACCTACTTTGCCTGGGGTTTCCGATACCGTCTTCTCTGTATGTGCCCTACCGCACGCAGCACAGTGTGTGCATTTGAGTATGCTGTCATAAATGGCCAGCAAACCCGTCAGGATGAATCTCCCCTCTGCATTGTAGACGTCGGAGGAGAGGAAATTTCATGCCGAGAATCAGTTCTGAGCACTGGCGCTGCAGTACCCTTTCACCGCACACCGAACCCACCATGCCACATGTCAGGCTTATTTTCCGGAGGTTGCATATCTTGCCAGCTCATCATTTCGACTATTTGATGGATCGGCTTCCTGGTCACAATTGGGGATCGCATCATGGCAGTCTATCGCATCGATCCACGAGACAGAGAACCATTGCATGCAGACCGCATCAGTCATGGCTGCATAGTCAGCTAGCGGTATCCCCTTGGCGGCCTCGCGTTTCGTTCGTTTTCTCTTTAATTTTTTTTTTTCGCAAGATGGACCTTTTCTGGAGAATGCGTTGTCAGGGTCACGCCAATTCGGCCGGATGGCTGCACCCATCAGGAGCGATATGAATTCGTAGTACATGACACTTGCAGATTCCAGAGCGGTAAATTGCTGGACTTACGGTCTTAAACCCGGAATCGACAGTCGACCATGGCATGCCCACCGTGCCTGCTTAGGAGCTTAGCTACTTGCACGTATGTATACTACTGACGCACTGCACTAACTCGAACAATACTGAGACTGACGCATGAGAATTATTCATCCGAACGGTCAGGCGGGTTTTCGAACATCACGGTCTCTTCGAAGACTTCATTCCCGTTCCGTCCCCAAATTCTGCTCACAGCCATTACCTCCGGCGAGCTGTTGAGGAGTAGAACAACGCCTCACCAGCGACAACAGGCTTGCTATGGGTCGCTAGGCGGACAGATGACCATGGTCGAAACATGCTTTCCTGTCCTGTTCAGAAGGAGTCCGTACATACCCGTCGCTTTGGTGTGCGCTCGTGAACGCAACCTCTGTCGGTCGCAGATGACAACGCTGGCCGCGTCAAAGCAAGTTCTGCTTCTCTTTGTGAACGGAAACCCCATACCAAATTGCCATGTTCGACTCAGGCGACGCATCGCTCCCAGGTCTGACGTTGAGAAGAGCTTCCGAGTAGCTGGAATTTGACGTCATATAAAGATAATCTGCCAGCTGAGGGAGGGGAAAAAAAAAAGACACGAAACCCGGTTCTGGATGGCTTTTTTTTTCCCATTCCCATTCTGGGGCTAGATCTGGATGTTGCGCTACAGTAGAGATGGAAACAAGCTCTAGCATGCTTTATCAATGGCCTGCTGTCCTCCAACAGATCAGCGACGTTGTGCTACTTACTGTCCGTCTCAGGCAAAGACTCCTCATACGGTGGGGCGGAGCAAACAGTCCGCGCATTCCCAAACACGCTGTCTCCGCAGCCGGTTGGTTGAGGTGGTGCGTGAAACGGATACTTTTAGGGTACAAACGAGCTTGACAGACAGACCCCCCCCTCCCATTGGGACGAACAATCGAGGGCCGATCAACTGGCCTTTTCGCACCGCCTGGAAGGTACCAGCACGCCCTTCAGGGGCGTGGGGGGAACCTTTAGCAGTCCGTCAGTCCTGGTTCTTCAGCCGCAGCAACACTTTTCCTGGGGTCTTCAGACAGCAAAACGAGAGCTCTGCACGCCCTTGTGAACAATTCCATAGAAGCTCGTGGGATTGCCACACCAGCCGCCAGCGATCTGGGTATCAACTAACGCCAGCGGGGCCGCGGGTAGTCCGTCGTCCCCGGTACACTACCGAAGCCACCCACGAGATATGACATATTATTTCCGTCAGACTGGAAATTTCGTTGCTTCCACCTCAACATTCGGTTCTACGTGTACTCTTACTACGTAGTAGTATACCATCACCAGCAGCTTCCTTACGATCAAGAGATGTACTGCGAAACCGGTCCAGCACGCCCACACGGCATTACCCCACGCTTGCTCTTTGTCCATCTGTCCTGCTACTGAGATGGCGTAGTAGTACCCTGGCCAAATTGTCCGCCAATGCCCATCACCGTACATACAACGACGACATCACATCAATCTTGCCTAAAACCCTTACCATGTGTCTGGGGTGGTTCAAGCGATCTGTGGCGATGGCAGCAAGAGACAAGCCAAGACCGTCCCATCTGTAAGAGAAACGTAGTACCTTAGACAAAGACACAGACACCAACGCGCACACGCTCATACACCCAATGCCTGTGGTTCCTCCCCAACAAGCAAGCAAGTTGCAACCACTAGATCGAAGCGGGTGCAGAGGAGTGTATGTAGGGCGCGTGTGAGCAGGCAAGCAAGATAGCCGAGTACCCACCTGTCCCGCAAATCCCATTCAGCTAGCCATGGCATTTTGCCTTTCCCCCAAATGCCCGTCTGCGACATGCTTGCTTGCGTTCTCTCCTCGCCTCCCTCACGTTATTCGCCATGGGTACTCGTTCGACGTCTACCTTGACGTTATATTCGGCACGGTTATGACGAGAGAACGACGAAATACTGCGTAAGTCCGGTCCAATAGTTCCTAACAAGATGCGACCCTGACCCCCTTTTCAATCTGGTCCCCCTACACAATCTCACATCGCCCAGGCTTAAATCTAGCCTACGAGCAGAAAATGCAACCGATTTTGTGAAACAAGAGCAGAATTTCACAAATCATCCTGGACGCCGACCGGCAACCGGGCGATCGCGCGCTTACATCTCATCTCATCTCCAGATCAGGAGTGCATCTCGCCGTGGTACCCCAGAAAATCGATCTCACATTATGATTTCAAATGCCCCACGCGGCCCTGTGAAAGCCAGTTGACTCCTTGAGCAATCGTAGAGCGGTGGCGCCACATGAGATGCCCCAGTCATGCCAGTTATCGAGTAGAATCCAACTGGGACGACGGGCAATTAGTTAGAAATGAAGCTTGACGTCGGCAGATGCCCTGCGAGGCTGCTCTACGCCATGGGGGTTCGCCTATGGTTTTCATATAGCGGAGAGTTGGCGCCACGTTCCTGAGCCTCGACGCAAGGTCTCCGAAGCTTGGGGGGCGGCCTAGTTGTCCAAACGAGAAAAAAAAAAGTAGCAAAAAAAAAAAAAAAGGGAAAAAAAAAGGAGGAAGTAGACGGATGGAGGGAGCTTCCTCGAATTTCAAACATGCCCACTTGCGCATGAACAAGGGAAGCACATGCGTTTCCCAGACGCATTTGTTTGTTAATTCTCGATTAAACATGTAGCACTACCCGATGTTGTTGTTTTCCTACCACGAAATCGCCTACAGAAGGACCCTGGCATGAGCTGCTATTACTCTAGTGTAACCAAAATACACTCTTCCGGAACCCATGCATTTGCGCTGGTTCCGTACTTGAAGGGCCAACTGGTAATGCTGCGTGGTCCAGACCGCCGCCATGCTAAGTCTGCAATGGACCGTCTGCGGCCGTGGAAAAAGCTCCGGCACATATCCCACATGCCATAGTTTTAACGTTCTAGCTGAACACCACTGAAATTGAGTCGCCGGAATTTTGACTTGGCCGAACCGGTTTTCTAGACGCCTTGATGTGTACCGAATTATTTCTCATCGCCTACTCAGAAGTCCGTAATATCATGGATAATTCCGTACAACTAGCATGTTGACCGTCGCTGCCGTAGCTGGCTGGCTGACTGACGAGCTTTCCATTTCCGGCCGCAGGCGACCGGCAGGACTAGTCGTAGAAGCTAAGCTCAATGAAAGCCTGAACCGACAGACTGGCCACGGCCGCTAGCACAGGAACAGACTAAAGGGGCTGGATCGAGTCGATGCGAGCTCAAGAATCTCGATGCTGGTTGAAAAAGGCGATGAATGCCCCCGCACATTTCCATCTAGCTGCCTCGTTGGGACTGGCGGAGGGCGAGGACTGGTATCCCGCTTGTTCACGCACCTGAATCCAGCCCCGTAGACATGATAGCCTGGGTTTAGTCTTGAGACCCTTCACTTCGTCAAGGGAACAGGGAAAGGTTCAGGAGAGAGCCCTGGGGCAAGATACACCGGCACGACCGGGCATTCCACCCAACGTCCACAGCCCCTCGTTCGGTCTAAAGACAGTTTCGATAAGAGCGAATTACACGGCAATAATATTCCCTTATTGAAAAGCCACCGGCTGACGCAAGGGTACCAACCCGACTGTTCTCTCGCAGGCATTCGCAGCCCGCAGCCCGCAGCCTGCAGCCTGCAGCCTGCCGTCTTTATCAGACCACTACTAGACAAAATGGGTTGTGTTCTGCCCTGAATCTGCCTCCGGTGCTGTCAGGTTCCCACGTTGTGTCTGAGATGGCGGGCATTCTTGGCAGGTTCGGTCAGAACGCATGCCGCCATCTGTTTCGCATCTTTGGTGCTCACGAGACGCATTTAGTTACCCGCCCGAGCTTTGTTTGTTTGTACGCGTTGTTTCGTTACGCCGTGGTATATTACATCAATTCCTCGGGACAGAGATGAACAATCTTTTACTTACACCATATTCCCGACGTTCGAATGTCCCACAGAATGTTACGCTACAGACGACTAAGAGACCGCAACAGCCCGGGAATTGCTCGCAATCGAGCGCAGTGCACGGCTTCGAACCATACCCTACTTGACGATTGACATGGCGCGCCACGCCGCCCAGAGTCGCGGTGCGGCCAGGCGCTCGAGCTTGAATCGGAAGGGGACCCCCTCAATCCCCAGTTTCCGATTCACACGACGTGTTCGTCGATCGGACGGGGCCGGAAGTTCACGATCTTGTCAGATTTGCATGGCAGTCTGCATCGCGGGCATCCCCCTGGCCCCTTCGTCGAAGTGGTCCTTTGTTGGACCGATCGAACCACGCAACGTGCCATCGGCCCAATATGAGTAAAAAAAAAAAAAAAAAAAACCCCTAAAGTCCCGATTCCCGTCTTGCCTGGATCCTTACCCCGTTGGAGGGTCTCCCGGATCGGGGGCCGGGGTGTGACGATTTTTTCCCATCAATCCCACATCAGCCCTGCATCATCCGGATGAACGCCTAGCATAGCAGGCGTCGGATCGACGTTTGAACGGCCCAACGATCAAATGTTCAACCGATACGACGCTTGCCATAGTAACTCACCTTGTAGTCCTTTCCTCGGTGATCCCTTCCCCTCTCTTTCACCGGCACCTACGGCAGCGGAACAACATCACACATAGCTCATTTGGGCAAACGGCTGCAAACCTACAACATCTCGTTTTGCCCGTTTCGGCTCTGCGTTTGCTCCGTTTTAACGCACTAACGTGGATGGCGCCGATCGATGCAAGGTCATGGATCGTGAATTGGACTGGTGAGACTTTCTGCTCACCCAAGGGTAGTTCCATTAACGCCGTTACTCCAAGATGAGATGATACTTCCTCGGATGGTTGCTCCGGGGTGTATGACGATCGATCTCCTTCCCCTTCTTTGGCTGTCATTGCCGAAGTTCTTCTTGTCCGTCCAGACTCCGATGCAAGTGCCGTGAGTCCCTATTGCAGACGTCGTCGCATGAATGGCATGCTGCGTATGCCGAGCGATCTCATCTCCTCAAAGGTATTATCGATGATTCTCGGGAGTTTCTCGATGGGCGTTCCGGTTCGTCACGGTAACCTCGATCGCGAAAGACAAAAAAACAACTGCTTTAACGAAGGCCCGGCGTCAGGAGAATGACGAAATACCCGGCTGGTTAACGGGCGGAAGGGGATGATCTGTGGCTTCGGCCGTACGCGGACTGCGTTGGGGTTTCCACCTTTGCGAGCGTCGGGTCGTCAGGAGCGCTTCTCTCTGCTGTTTGGGATCTTCTCAGCTGAGTGAGCACAAGAGAGGAGGATGTTGGTTCCATTGCCTGGGACGGTGTTGCACGACGCCAAGCCCGGAACCGTGAAGGCGCTTTTGGTGTTGCACGACGAGACGTTTGTCGATTGCGATGTCTGAACACTATTTGCGGCTCGCTGCATTTCAAATCGCCTCGCCCTCACGGTGGGATTCCCTCTTCCCTCTGCTTCATTGCAGGGGTCCGACGCCGAAGGATCGGCGTTCCTTCATCGCCGGCCCAACGGACAACCTCTGGAATGGCGAAAGCCGAGGACTCCTGACTCCTCCGTCCGTGCCGTCGCCCGTGATTACAAACGTGTGTCGATGAGGGCATCCCCGGATCCTTTCTGATTGATAATCCCAGGCAAACCAATTATCGTGAAAACGACAGTCACAGGCTTCCAGCATGCTAGCATGCTCGCGATGCCGTCAAGATCACCCGGGCAAGGAAGCTGCATCCAACATGACCAGACGGTAGAGAAATGGGGAGTAACAACATCGGGTGTGACGCGGCGCCGGGAAGCCGGCGGTGATACTGTGTTTCAACAGGCGCGGCTGTAGCTATTTCGCGCAACACAGAGTGGACGGTCGGCGGATTAGTGCTGCCGTTTTTTTTTCGGAATTGCGGGCAGCTCGCCGTCAAAAAGTCCACGGCGGGTAACGCCTGCCTTGGCCACGCAAGATATATAGGTCCGCGGCTTCTGAGGCGCCATGCCGTATTTTCTTTTTGTAAAGTCATTCTCGGCAGACCACAGCGAAAACCACGCACGACAGCACCACCTACCTTTTGAAACAAAAGGAAGAGCGAATCGTGATGGCCACCTCCCAACTGCAATACGACCCGGAGTACCTGGCCGCGATCACGGCCGGCGACAGCGGCCCCGCGCCCGCGCCCTTCAAGGACGTGTTCGAAGTCCGCGCGTTCATGGAGCCCCTGATGCGCCGGGTCCTCCGCGCCCAGCCGACGCCGGAACACGTCCTCGAGACCAAGATCCCCTTCACGAGCCATGACGGTCAGGAGGTTGGGCTGTACCGCTACGCGACGCGGGAGATGATTGACGCCGCGGAGCCGCTGGCGGCGGTGGTGTACGTGCACGGCGGGGGCATGGTGTCGTGCGACGTGGACATTTTCTCGCCGCAGATCAAGCGGTTTGTCGAGATGGTGGGGATGCCCTTCTTCGCGGTGGACTACCGCCTCGCGCCCGAGTTCCCCGGCGGGCTGGGGGCGGAGGATGTGTACTTTGGCTTGAAGCACCTGTCGGAGCACGCGGCGGAGTGGAACGTCGACAACTCCAGGATCGTCATCATGGGGGACTCGGCGGGCGGCGGGCTGGCGGCGGGGGCGACCATGATGGCGAGGGACAGGGGTCTGAGCCCGCCGTTGCGGAGGCAGGTATTGGTGTATCCCATGCTGGACGACCGGACCCGCCTCCAGGAGGACGCGGCGCTGTTCAAGTTCCTAACGTGGAAGACCACGGACAGCCTGCTGGCGTGGAGGGCGGTGCTCGGGGATAAGGCCGGGGACCCGCAGGCGGACGTCTCCGTATACGCGGCGCCCGGGCGGGCTTCCGTGGACGAGCTGAGGGGTCTGCCGAGGACGTACGTCGACGTCGGCAGCCTGGACCTTTTCAGGGACGAGTGTATCGAGTTCGTGGCGAAGCTCGTGAGGGCGGACGTGGAGGTGGAGTTTCATCTTTGGCCCGGGCTGCCGCACGGGTTCGAGAGCTCGCCGGAGATGAGCTGGGTGAAGAGGGCGCTGGAGGCGAGAAACGCGGCATTGAAGCGGGAGTAAGATGTCTTAGGGAAGAAGGGGGACCGAGGAAGGGGGAGGGGAAGTGGGCTGGATAAGGTGGTGTGGGTGCTAATTGACGGGCTGAAAAGGGTGAACTTGACTTGCCATATCTTGTCTGTTATAGTTCAGTTCCTGGAGCGGGATGGATATACGGATCTCCCCGACGCGGGACTTTGGTGCGATTCTTTTCATTTCGCAGTAGTATTCTCTGTTGTTTGAAGCTTTTGACTCGGATTTTCAAGACTTGCTTCTTTATTTCAACCTAATTCGATAAAGTCTATCGATGAGGTCCCGGACTCGGTTTTTGAACCAATCCTGTGCGTTGAGCAAGAACAAAACGGTAGTCCAGAGGCCAACCTGGGGGGAGGTGAAAGGTCATGGGGGTGGGCGCGTGTTTTGCCTATATACACCCTGGGACTAGGGTCCATGGCAGTGTACGCCATATCGAACTTCTAATAAAGCCCAAACAATACGTCATCTCGAAACTCTCGCGGTGGCGTATGGGACTTTCTATGTACTTACACTCACGGCTTGAGGAATACCACTTGGGAGCCCGTCTGATACGGGTGTGGTCTCGGTGAGCTGAAGCAGTGATGGGATGGTCATGGCCAATTGCCATTCCTGCCCAAAAATCAACCCTACCTCTACAGATTAAGCGGGCACTTGGTTTCTATGCTACAAGAGTACGAACAAAGAAAAAAAAAGGGGGGGTTTTACTTCACATCCAACAGTCAACATGGAAGTTAGGATTGTTTGGGTACGGAAGTTGTAAGACACCACGCCTCAGTCCATTAAACCTATGCAATAAAAAGGTGGGTGTCGGTGACTCTTCCTAACATAGATGGCGCTCGCTAATCTTCACCACTCGCGTTGGTACACGGCTGAAAACCGCAAGGGATCGGTAAGTTCCCAATGTTGCCAGGACGAATACCGTTGCGGCAACCGTCATTCGTGTCCAACTTCCCGGCACCTCCAACGAGTCCATGGCCGACAGCTGAACCTCGACCGGCCAAAAGATTCCTTCCACGGTAGCCATGACGATGGTGCCGCCAAGTAAGCTTCCGAACATTGTCACCGCCACATGAACCACCCTGCTGATCGTGCTCGGGTAGTCGTAGACAGGGGCAAAGGGTGGACTGGGACGAAGGATTCGGATCGAGGAACGCCTGTCGTCGGCGGGATGATGGTACGCCACGGCGGGCAGTCTGCTTCCTGTGGCGTGGTATGCCATGATGAGGGGACATCGAGGGGGTGGGGGGGACTTGAGAGCGTTGGCGAAGAGAGAGTAGGGTCGTCTGGGCTCGAGAAAGCGGAAGTGGTAGACGATGGGATGGCGATGATGTCGGCTCCTGTTCACGGTAAGCCGAGAGCTCCATATTTCTAAGCAGCACGCGCCTGAAAAGTAAAGAAGAGCCTTGATGGGTTTGGGTCTTACAGGTGTCAGAAAGCCCTAGGTGTGTTTCTGTCCATACTATGGATGCCCGTACTATGTAGCTGCCTAGCAGGAAGCAATCGGCTGTGAAGCAGACAGATGTAGGTTGAGGCCCATCGCAAGAAAACAGCAGATCGGACGACAGCGCCATCCGCAAGTAGAGTTACTGCCACAGATGAATGGCTGGCCAAGTCAGTGCCTTTGACTGTTTTGGGGAGGAAGAGCGAAGGGGGGAGCGGCGGGGTGGAGCACATGGCGGGAGTTTTAGAAACAATGTATTAGTTCGCAACGCCTCAAGAGGTTTAGAAAACTGACTGAGAACTTCTAGACATCCGGGCGGCCACAGTCAAGAACGCGTCGATACACCGTTGGCCCATGGCAGCTGTTGCCCACTTAAGCAAAGTCCTACCTGTCATGACCACGTCACCAGGACACCGATACACACGCCGTAAGGGTCAACACAAAAGGCTCCGCAAATGGAATCTCTGCCGATTTCTCTGCCGTTCAACATTTTTTTCACATCGGATTTCACAAATTGCTTGCAGCAACTAGCCTGGTGTCAACTGCGGCTTACACAACGTCGTGAATTTGTAAGCACTTTCAACACAGAAGCGTCCTAGACGCGGAGCGGTGGGTATCGCACCAGCCGGCTTGAGCCTTTCCGACATTCTGTCCCCACTACCCAGCCTGTGCCGCCCGAGTAGGCAACTTTCCAGCAACCAATCCATACCGGCGTGTGGGTGCTGCTTGTCGAGACTGAAGAGTCTGATTGGGCGGGGGACCCGGCACCGAACGGACAACAACCGCTCCGCCTTAGGAATACCCGAAAATGTACAGGCCTTAGGCGCATACACGGGAGTCGAGATAGTTTGAAAAGTCTGTTGGAGGTCTGCTAACAAGGGGAGAGTTTCTTCAGTTAGCGATTCTCACCTCGCGCAGCGTTGAGCTACCATGCATCCCTCCATCAACGAGAACTCATACGCTTCACAGGAGGCGCAGCCTGTTGAAGGTTCGTGTTCTCACTCCAACTTTGGCTTCAACAGAGTCTCGCAGAGGGAGTAGCTAAAATCTCCACAGGAACCGAGTTCATCGAGGTTGCTGATGACGGCTACCCTGAAGGCGGCAGAGATGCGTGGCTGGTTGTGTTTGGAGCTTGGTGCGCCATGATCCCATCCATGGGTCTCCTGAACACAATGGCAGTCCTTCAAGCCTGGGTCGCGGAGAACGAACTTGGTGGCCTACCAGAGTCGACCATAGGTTGGATCTTCAGCACCTATGCTTTCTTTTTGTACTTCTGCGGCGCCCAAGTCGGTACGTCAAAGCCCTCCAGGCTTCTTCTTTCTCAACCAGACTTGGGCTGATCGATGACATTCAGGTCCCATTTTTGATTCTTACAATGTCAGGTACCTGGTGATACCCGGGTGCATCGGCATTGTGGCGTCTCTCATGCTCATGAGCTTGTGTACCGGTGAGGGCAAAAAGGTCGCCAGTTTCGCCCATGTTATGAAGCTAATTTCTCGTCCAGAATTTTACCAGTTCCTACTTTCGTTTGGCGTCCTCGGCGGCATCTCGGCATCTCTCCTTTTCAACCCGAGCGTCGCATCCGTCGGCCACTGGTTCTCTAAACGACGCGCTCTGGCAACCGGTGTAGCATGCACTGCGGGAGGAGCTGGCGGCGTCATCTTTCCTCTGATCATTCTTTATATGGCTCCTCGTGTCGGCTTTCCCTGGGCCATTAGGACTGTTGGGTTCATCTGCATCGCCATGTCAGTGTTGGCCTGCACGCTTCTCAAGAAGAGACTACCCCCAAACAAGAAGGCCGGGGCGAACATCGACCTCATGGCCCTGAGGGAGGCGAAGTTTGGCTTGACGACCTTGGCCATCTTTCTGATTGAGTTTTCTGTTTTCATACCTTACACCTACATCTGCTCGTATGCCATCCACAGCGGTATCGAACTGCAGAAGGCGTTACTCTTAAACGCTCTGCTCAATGCCGGGGCGGTTCCCGGCCGTGCCCTTCCGGGTTACGTCGCGGACCGCTTCGGCACCTTCAACGTCATGTGCACCACCGCCCTGGTGTGCGCAACCATTATCTTCGCTCTTTGGCTGACAGCAAACGGCGGAGAGGCTGCCACCACTGCCTTTGCGGTTCTCTTCGGTTTCTGGTCGGGGGCAGCCATCAGTTTGACGCCAGTCTGTGTGGGTAAGGTTTGCAAGACGGAGGACTACGGAAAGAGGAGCGGCACGGCTTTCTTCGTTTCCAGCGTGGCTGCGCTCGTCGGCGTGCCGTTTGCTGGAGCGGTTTTGCAATGGAGCGGCGGTGCATACCATGGCCTGATCATCCTCGCTGGCGGGCTGTATCTCCTTGCTTTCTGTGCTTTTGCCGTTGCGAGAGGGGTCGCTGGTGGTTGGCGGCTGAAGATGAACTTTTGAACTTGTGTAAGAGAGCACCACATTGAAGCACATGTACATGTCTTCCATCTGGAATTGCTTAGTTTGGATTTACCATGGGCGAACCAACTTGAAAGGTGCTCGACCTGCTTGGAAATCAGCCTCGCCAACATGATCTGGACATGGAAGCCCGAGATCTATCTAACTTGAAGGACATTTGATGAAAATTGGCCCATCAACCAATAGTTTTGCGCCCCTACCGATGTTAATTCGAGTTCGGACACACCAATCTCGATAAATAGAGAACAGTCTATACCAAGCTTTTCAGAAGAGACAATCCAGAGACGGGTGCAAAAAGGTTTGCAACATTATTGCCCCAAGTCTACTTAATTTAATCATCATTTCCGAGTTTTCTCAAATGCTGGATTGTTTTCCGATTCTCGGTCTTGAGGCTATACGATCTACCTTAGCATAGGATTTTGAAACGGATTCGATCGATGCTTTTGCCAGATAAGCTCGCTCTGAAATGGTAAAGTGAACTTCCCCAGCAGAACGTCCATTCGCCGACCCATAGCTTCTCTCAAAGCCGTCTCTGGTTTGCCTTTTATAGTACTTGTGTGGCCCATCCCGTGCGCCTGTATCATCGGCTGATTTTCCAAAAGAGCGAGTGCTCATAACTTTAGGTTGAGCACGCAAGGTCGAGATTCCATGAATGGCCTTGATCAAGCACGTGGAGAAAGATTGTGATGAGTTATTTACGACCCGATCTCAAGCAGAATATAGCATCTGCAATGACCTTGATTGAAAAAGCCAAAAATGCCTTCTGCTCACAAGGGTGCCTGAGAATGGGAACTTGAACAACAAATTCGTTTGGGAGTAGAGAGTTTCCAATTATTGTGATAGTGTGACTGAACGGTTCTCAATCTCGAGGACAGAAGTCTTTTAAGACAGCCAAGCAGCACCCGCCTGTACCCCATTCATCTTTCTCTCCTCATCACTCATATCCTTCTGCCAACATTTGTTTCCTTTCTCACTCCTCGAATACCTATTGCCTCATAACTGAACCGACGAAATTATGAGAGCTACTCTCCTTTGCCTCGTTACCGTCGCCTTTCTGGCGCACGTGATTGTAGCGAACCCCAAGAAACCAGACGTTGTCTCCCAAGAGCTTTGGGATGTATGCTTGGACGAATTCAGGGGCCTTATCTACACGCTGATTGGTGCTTGGGCTCTCAAGGGTTCCAGTAAGTCGTGACACCTTCTGCCTCTACGCAGGAAACTGTCGTACCTCCGAGCATTTAGCCCTGACCTCGCACGATACAGTGACCTATTGCATTCTTGCGAGAAAGTTCACCCCGAAATATGTCTTGCAGCAAGCGTTGAACGGAAAAGACAAATAAATCCAGGAGGGCTTGTTGCGCGGACAAGAATTCGGAACGAGTCTTCGAGCTGGATCGCCACATTGCCGCGGCATCTTCTGCTGTAGCAACCAGTTCTTTTGGCAACTGGATTCGGACGATTGTTTGGAATATTGGATACAAACTGTGTCGATTGTACATTGCTTTCGACTCTTGACCTTACGCCAAGTCAGAACAACAATACAATTGCCAGGCATGAACTGAAGTTTGAACCCATGTAATTGCATTGGCGATATTTGACCCTGATTATGAGAGTATCGATGTTATTTTGTTTTAGTTGCCATCATGGTGAGTTGAAAAGTCGTTAGCGCCCGCGTTTACGCTTGTCTAGAATAGGCATGTGCGACTGAGTTTCCTAACGCTTCTTTGGTTTCCCCGCAGCCCGAGGCGAAAACATGCTCGGCGGAATAGGCGATTTCTGGCTGTGGCTGGCTCCATCACAAGCGCCGTAGACTTCAACCCAACTCATCTCAAGATGGTACCCGTGCCGTCTAATTCAATCGAAGTCCTCCCCCCTGAGGTTGTTGCACAGGTTATCTTATCCATCGTGGATGTCAGGTCACTTTACCACTTCATCGTTGCCTTTCCACTCGCCTCACGCCTCTTCGAAGCGTCGAACATTGGCCCGAGAGCTCTTGACCAGATATTGTCTCGGACATGGGCGCCCCAAGTCTACGAACTGGCCAGACTTGTCGGTCTCGTGCGCACCGCAACTTCTAGTGCGCCGCCGGCGACGTCTTTCAAGGCTTTTGTGAGACAGTACACTGGGACTCAGAGGTGGGTGGAGATTCCACCGGCTCGAGTTCCCGCGGCGCCCCTTTTCTCGCAGACGCTAAGGGACCAGCCGCCCAGGGCCACCCGAGCAATCCTCCTGATCACAAGACGTATTTCGTATCTGTCCTCAGCTTGTTTTTCATACTACCGCGAACGATGCCTCTCCATTACCCCGGAGCATGCAGTACATAGAGACGTCCGGTGGCGCGGATTAGAGGAAGGCTGGAGCCACGAGCCTATCGGCCGGCCTTATAAGCCGCAGGACATTGGCCCTATGGTATGGGTTGAGGAACAACGGTTGATGCGGGGGTTTTGGAGGCTCCAGCTACTCTATGAACTTAGGCGCGCGGCCTCTGAATCCCGTCTATGTTGGGCTCGCAGTGAGGATGAACAAGACATCTCAGCAGATGAGCTCTACCGCAACTGGCATCCTGTAGAGAAGGAACAGTTCCTTACCGTTACCGACTTCATCGACTATCTACAGGGAGGGTCGGCCGTCACTAGCGGCTCGCTGTCTCTACCGGATCCTCGCCTGGAAAGCAATACTGCCTTGGGGTGGCCAGAACCAGGCTCACCCACCGCATGCTTTCCACGGTGCCCGTACGAAGCATTCGACTTCCCGCCAAAGGCGTGGCGGTACTATACACTGATTAGAGGAGCTGCGTATTCCTCCATCAGGGGGGTTCCATTCTGGCCATATCGTCGGCTAGGAATAGCTATATGGGAGGAAGAGAAACTGATAAAGCTTGAACTATGGGAGCCAGGCCCAGCTTTTATTGAATATAATGTGGCAGCAAAGGGCAAGGAAAACAAAGAGTTTACCTGGCGAAGTCTCTTAAGCCCGGAGCTCCTGGCCGAACTACGTCGGAGGGAGGAATATTATGCATAAACACATTTGCGTAGAGTGCAATAAGACTATGTACTTAGGGTTTCAGAGGCTTAGGCGCACGTAGTCTAAAATCATTCACGACGAGCTAAGTGTTTCATCATCGGCTGCTTCAAGCTCTGTGCCGAGCATTACGAACCAATCCAGGCGTCGTCGGAAACGGCTAAGGTGCGTCTACCAAAGTAGCAGTTGAAGTGTGGTAACTAAGATTACCTAATACCTTGTTGGTTATCCTGATTTAATCTAATGCTGCTTCATTGGATGTAGGAGGCGGCGATGGCTCTCCTGAGCTAGTAGGACCTCCCGTAGATAGAGGTTCAGAGGCGGTAGTTGACGTAACTTTGGAGGTTCTGAATGCCTCGGAGAAACCAGTAGATGAAGCCACCGAGGCCAGAGTCGTAGTCGAAGCTGTCGGTCGCGAATTGGATGTCCATGAGGATTGTTAATTACCAACGATGGTAGGAGCAGCACTTGACAAGGCAGTGGAGGTAGTCAATTTGATGCCGCAGCCTGCCTTCATCTCAAATGTGAACGGCGAGTGTCTGACATCACATCCTTCTTCCTGCCGCACAACAAAATCCAGATGTCGCGAAACCTTGATCAGCCGGCGGTTCCACTCAGGTGACGGGATCAACGACAAAGAAAAACGTACCGGGCAACACCGAAGGATCGCATTTTCAGCCATGCAGCAAAAGTAACGCTCACGGTGCTTATGCTGGGTGCACATTCATACTGCATCATCTGTACAAGATACCACCGGGAAAGCTGCCAAACAACCATATGTTCTGGACAAGCGAGCGATAGGTCAGTTACTAAGTTCTTGAGTTGTCTGAGGAGATTGGTTCTCATGTCGTAGTCTGCGTTACGATTCTGCTCCACTTGATCTACTGGGGCGGGCCGTGGCCGCTAGAAAGGTGTCTGTGAGGCCTAGAAGAAGAAATGTCGTGAAGAGGCGCCGCATGGCGATGCATGTACAATCGGAAACGAATGACGAAAGCGAGGGACTGGCAAGTTGGGCGAGCCATGTCATCTCTTCAACGACAATGTAAAATGCAGCATACAGCAGCAATGAACCGCTACTCCTATAGAGAAATGAAGATTATCGTGGTCAGCAACCAAGTCTTGGCTGTGTTGTTGTGCCGCTGAAACTACTAGGGGCTGCTTGCTGTTCATGGGATGCCTCAGACGATACTTGTAGTTTCGGAAGTTCGACTCCCATTTGAGCCGTATACATATTCCCGACAAAGGGTGGTAGTTAATTACGGCGACGAATGACCTGATCCTTGTGCTTGTGCTCCGTTCCCGACCGCGGAAGAATGGAGTACGGGTCGGATCAGCAGCACGGCGGCAGCTGTATTGACATTCAGGTGTCAAAATGATTACATCGGTTGTTTGACGGTATTTGACTTGCGGTTTCGTAACTGTCGAACGCCAGCACAAGAGAGCTTCGATAGCGATCATCATGCGTAGTACGCAATGATGATTGATCATGCAAAAACTGGTCAATATGGAAGCCGCGAGTTTCCAATGCCATGGAGACGTTTGGGAGAAACCGATTAATAATTGACTTTTTTACAGCCGCGTGGTCCATGCAAGTCTCTTTCATATCGAATTCATAGTATGAAGCAACATCCTATCTAGTATTCTATGTGGTGGCTGATGTAAGAGGATCTCGCCCCATCTCGTCGGGGTTTTCACTTGGCATTGACACAAATTGCAGAGAAGAATACTAGTTACAATTCTCCCTGGAAAGGCAACCATGCGACGTACAGAATTAAAGACATAGCCTTGGGAATTTCAAGGCCAAAATATTAGTAGGAAAAAAAGGCGGCTCATAGCAAAATACCTACCATCTCCATATCATCTAGGCTGCTGCCCAGTTGTGGTTGGAGCTTGCCAAGCTATGATGGCAGGCGAAGAAGGCGGTAAAGTAAGTAAAGCCTCTCATTTCGCGGATATTGGCAAGCTACCGAAGCATGCATGCGGGCAATGCACAATCCTGCGGCCCTTGAATTTCTTCTCCTTCATCGTTTGTTTTCTTGACAAGGGCCCTCATCTCACATGCGGAATGCGCTCCATCGTGGGGCATCGTGGGGAATGTTTTCCACTTCTGGAGATCGCTTGCGTTAAAATCGCACGCCTGCACATGCAGGCTTGGGCTTGCACTAACGATGGTTGTGTTTGTACCTCCCAACGTACGCAGAAACAGCCAAGGAGAGGGGTAAAACTATGGCGGTCTTTGTTGTCTTCTAATAAGACTCCTGTGTCATTTACTTACCGAGTAACGATGCTAGAGCATCGCGTCATCGAGTACGAGTGTAAGCAGTTCGATCCTCGATTACGAAATTGAGAATGGAAGGACATACCACAGGTACAAAGACGGCAGTAAGTAGTATCGAGACAAGGAGTTGAATACGATCTACCTTATCAAAGGGCTTGCTGACATTGACCATAAACAGAATACCTGTTCCCCAATGACGGATGGGAGAACGATCGACTTGGTGAGAGATGCTGGCTTTGGTTTCTGAGTTTTGGATAACGTTTTAATGAGTCGTATAGGTTTGCAGCACAATCTCTTCATCCTTAGGTTTGACAACCGGCTTGCAAATGCCCCGCCAAACCAACCTGGCTTCAACGTGAGAAACGTGTTAGACGTTGGTACGGGCAGTGGTATCTGGGCCATTGACTTCGGTGAAGAACACCCTGAAGCTGAGGTTTGGAAAAACGGCTCTAAGTACTTGGAAAGGATCAACTAATCTCACTTATTCGTTCAGGTTCGCGGAGTCGATCTTTCACCGACTCAACCAGAATTGTATATGGTCCCGTCACCAGCCTAACGTTAGATGCTAACGAGCACACTTTTAAGCGTACCTCCGAATGTTAGATTCGAGGTCGATGACATCGAACAACCCTGGATGTACTCGCAACCATTCGACTACATCCACAGCCGTATGATGAACTCGGCCACCAAAGACCGGAAGACTTATATCCAGACTTGCTTCGAGTGAGTGCACGAACACAACGCTTGAAGATGATGATTTAGCTGGCCAGTGGACTTTTAGTCAACTAACTTGGAAATCCAGCAATCTGAGACCAGGCGGTTACTTAGAATCGAACGAAGCTGACGTTATCCCATCGTCGGATGATGGCACGTTAAAGCCTGACTCTGCGATCGCGAGATCTGCCCAAATTCTCAAAGACGCTTCGGTGATTGCTGGGAGACCCTTCCAAGACATAATTGCGCTTCAGGACATAATAATCGAGGTCGGTTTCGAAGATGTCCATAGGCAGCTTTACAAGTGGCCTACTAATGCCTGACCCAAATCTAAAGGGCATAAGGAGCTGGGGATTTGGAACCATGAGAATCTGGTGGCGGGATGAGAAGGCTTCTTTATGGCTCCTTTCACGAGGATCCATAACTGGAGTCAGGAAGAGGTCATCGTTTTCATGGCCGAGGCACGGAAGGAGTTTAAGGACACAAGCATTCATGCTTACTTTAAGATGTAAGCCGACTTTCATGACACATGAACAGTAATTCTTGTGCTAACAACGAGCAGCTGGTCCATCTCCGGAAGAAAAACTCTTGACGAAAGCAAGGCTTAAGGCGACATGTGCTCAGGCCGAAGCGGTGTGCACTGCTATAGGAGTGCGCCGTTACCTGTCGCATTGCTGGCAGAACTAATTAAGCTATCGGCACCACAACTGAGGGTAGAAAGGGCAATATTTTAGAACATACACAATATCATTTGGGAGCCAGAGATGGTATGCAAAGATTTTCAACAGTCTTATGCATAGAATCTCGGTATCATTCAGGTATCCTCTTTAACTACTCCAAGAGGCTAATCTAAACGCTTGATGGATGTGTCTTGGCCTGTGTCTTGCGAGGGATTAACGTCTAGAATAGTTCATTTCAGGTAAAGCAGAGAATTTGTAAAACAGTGTTTAGTATGTCAAAGACACTTACGTACTATTCTATCATCTCTGGTCTCAGTTTTCTAGTACATGATATCACCATCAACTTTACATTTAAAATAACGTAAGTGGAAACTAAAAACCCAGTAATGACTCATAGTAATCTCCAGCAGCCAGACTTTACAAGCTGATGAAAAGTCGTAAGTAGAAGGTATGAGATACCAGTACCAGTATAGGTATAGGAGGTTATTGTCTCGGGGGCTTCTCTGGCAAAGAATAGCTGTGGTGATATAAGGCGTAATTGCTAGCCGGCAATAGCGGATCCGTTTTTGTACGACAATAGCCTAACCTCCCGGCACGATATGCTGACTAAATATACTCGCAGTAGTATTCCAGTTATGTCTCTTTATATCTTTAGGTAAATCAAACTTATTTTATTTTTTGTCAAATAATGGCCCGCTAACGGTCGGCCGAGCTTAAACTCTAGTCGAGAACTCCATACAACGACCGAAAGCTTATTCATTGTAACCGTTCTCAACCTCCTCTTCTGTACGCCCACTACTAGAGGATGCCTCAACAACCAGATCGCCTGCCGGTCATGCTATTTCTTTTACTCGGCGTAAGTATAAATTCAATTTTGTAATTTTTGTGCTCTAGGGTCTACTCACGCACTAGGGTCAACAGTGTTAGCATACTTACTACCAACTGCCCTCTCTTTATGCGGGATGATCGAATCGAGCACTCACGATGTGTTCACAGCACTTTGCACAGTCGTCAAATTCCTCACAAACCTCGTCTGAGGGTTCGATATGCTCCCCATCACAATCGCACTTACAGTTGTGCCCTTCTTGCAGGCTTGAAAGCGCGACAGGGCCGGCAACTGCTAGCCCAACGAGAATACTGAAAAGGCTGATGCAGACCTTCATGTTTGCAATATGAACCTGCAGTATTAGGTTTCTTAAGTTGATAGGTGACAACAGTTACTAAATGGATATATAACAATAATGAAACGTCGCAAAACCGGCTCTGGCCTTCAGCGCCTCTAAATATTCATCTAGGTCTGTTGACTAAGCGTTCAAATGCGTCACGATCCATTCAGGGCCACACAATCATGTGCACAATCTATGTCTGACTCAACACAGAAATGATTGGAACGTCATCTTACATATTCAGACTTTCCCCGAGATTTGATACTATTCATGATGCTAGGTGCGGCTGAAGCTCACTATTACACCACATATACCAGAAGTAACGGCTACATCTGCATTATCCCTGTCAATTCAAGGCTTTACACACGGATTTACCCAATGGTATGATAATTGGGAATCTGTGTGGTCTAGAATTACCACCAAGGGCTAACTGGATAGAACGTAGCGGTGTCAACAACGCCATCAGCTTATACTCTTAGGCCCATTTGAAACCAGGAGAGGGTTTGGACGTAGGTTACCATCTTCGATTAATTTGAAGAAGGGGACATACGCAAAAGATATATCATTCGTTTTTTCCGTTAATGCTATCTAGATACTGATAGTTTGATCGATCTATTCCATTTGGGATTTCTCACTTCAAGGTCCGCACCAAGCTGGTCGAACGAGCAAACCCTCGTCAGGACGTCACACAAGGTAATAGTGAGTCTGGAAGGTTCATTACCCACTCGAAATTAATTGGCGCGGAATGGGCCGTCTACACCCCCCCTTACTTAGTGATGATGAACCAACCAATAAACAGATTACTTAGTTAGATGCCTTCACCCACCACAGACGATGTTGCATTAGCCTCCGTCGCACCTAAGATGCCAATGTCAAACCTGAACTATCTCTCCATAATCGCTAGTACAGCTAGCCGTCTGATTCGTTTCTATCCAGGCTTGATCAAATTCTGACCGAAGACTGATTTTACATCTGCTGATTTTCTTTACACAGCTTCTTCATTAGCTTGATTCACTTGTGGTGCCAAGTTGTCGTTCGGATTCCACAACCTTTACGACTTCGGGCTCAATTCAGAACCCCGAACAAGTCGGCGTCCAAAAGAGATTACGCCACCGTCTCACAGCCAACACTTGGGTCGGGAGTTGCTCAGATGTGTGCTATGCCGTCCATAAAAAACACCGGTTTTGTCGAAGAATCTACGGAGTGTTAGATATAGACTCTGTGATAGTGAAAGAGACTTCAATGCTTCAAAGCATTGATAATCTATAGGGAACATGTGTTATAGATATCTTTGCTTGATATCTTCTAGCTAATAAAGTAGATCTTAGCTTCCTGTTTTCTGGCTGTAATTAGATAGGTATCTAATTATCTCGAGGGAAGTGATGGCAAGGGCGCTTCTAGACAGGTGATCAAGACATCATAGCATGATATGTTATTTAAGGACCGGTGGTGGGCTGCGATACATTTGTAGGGCGAATTATTTATGATTTGTACGGAGGTGCCTACCAAAAGACTTTACACCTTCCGCCAAGACCAAGACCCACTTACTAAGCGAAAATTACCTTTTATAGCTAGCCTATTGCCTCTTTAGGCCTAGCTTTGTTATTACCCTATAAACCCTAATATAGGTATAGCCCTTATATAATCGATCGATTTTAGGATTCTTCCCTCTTTAACCTACTACTAACCTACCTACCTAACGTTAAATTTATCTTTTTTATTATAGCCNTTAAAAATAAGGGTTAACCTATT
>MPGH01000082.1:90852-103447 GCA_001937105.1 Colletotrichum chlorophyti
CATAAGGGCGGCTATTTTAACCTTATAAAGCCGTTTAGGTAGGAAGACTACTATTAAGGTATCTAAGATACTAGAGATCCCTATATAAACCGTTTAAGAGATCCTTAACTGTACTAAAAGCTATAGGTTTAACCCAACCGCCCAGAAGCTTAACATCCACCCTAAATACATCTAAGATACACCCTAAAGTAACTAACCACCTAAATAGACCCTTAGTACTACTAACCTTATTATATTAAAAGTTTACTAAGATTAGTATAGCTATAAGAGGAATTATACTAATATAGTAGTTACTCTTTAAAGGGAAGAAGGTCTTAAGGTCTTAACCACTACTATTTAGTATATCCTTTACTATACTAGGTTCTATAAGACTAAGCCTATTAAAAAGCCCGGTTTATTAGCCTAAATAAAGCAGGACCGTCTCTAATAGTACCTTACTTACTATAACTAAACCCTAAATAACTAAAAGAAGGTTATATAGTCTAATAAGACCTTAGTTATCCTTAACTACTACTAAGGTAGTTACTAACTTTAGTAATAGCTATATAAAGCCTATACTTAATCCTATATATATAAAAAGTAAAAGGGATACTTTAAGTTTATATTTTAAGGTTACTTTTTATATAATAAAAAAGGCCCTTACTACTACTAAGCTCTAAAGACTACCTAAGTAAGGAAGGCTTCTAAAATTAAAATTACTACCCTAAATAAAGAACTTAAGCTAATTAAGCGTTAGGAATAAGAACTAACTAGTAGGATAAATCGTCTTACGTTTAGGAATCTCCCTAACTATAAACCAGCCTAGTAATTCAGTACCTCTATAGGTAAGCTTTCTTACTCTAGTTCTAATAGTATTAATTAGTACTAATACTATAAAGAGGTTCTACTTCCTAAGGTCTTCTTATTTACCTAAGAAATTAGCCCTAAATCTATTATCTAAAAGGATAAAGCCCTATCCTATAATCACTATTATATCCACTATACATATAACCTCTTTAAGATCTAAAAGCTACTCTAGCCCAGTAATTCCCTAGACCTTAACCCTATTAAGCCCTACTAGCCTTAAATAAAGCAGTACACTACACAAAAAGGGCTATTAATAAGCCAGGCCGCTACTATTAAGGCCTAGTAGGACTACTAAGCAGCATTACCTCAGGATCAAATTCAGCAATAGATAGAAAGGATCCCAGGCCATATTCAGCAAATTATTACCCTAGAAGGCGGTAACGAATATCAAGAAGGCCGTAAGGTAGTGCAGTACCGCAATAGGCAATAAATTAATCAAATTCTACGTTTTTTAACCTTAAATTAACCTCTTTTAAGCGTCTAATAACAGACCTAAATTGACGGCTATGCCGGCCAAAATCGCGCCTAGAATACATCCCTGCCCATACACCTGTCAATTACAGGGGCATGCCTTGGCGAAAGGTGCAAAGTCTTTTGGTAGGCACCTCCGTACTGCATCCTACATAACTAGTCTTAAGTTCACACATTGCGCCCATGTATCCCGCAACACCGCATTTCACTCTCTTGACTACCTTAACTACAGTGATTTGGTCGACATCATCACCTCCTTTACCCGTTTGTAAGGTGTTTTTGTCTCGCCTTCCCTTGCAGTGGTTATCTTCACATGTGAGACGTAGCTTCGTTGGGTGCAATTGTCCGTTTTCATGCGCCGCATGATTTATTCGATCAGGTTCGGTTCCTACCTGACTCCTTCCGATGTAGCGCTCATTTCCAGGTATTTTGGTCTCTGGGTGTTCGTTTGAGGTTGAAACTAGCTGCAAGTTGCATGTGATCCCAGCTTTCCTCGGCCTCAAACGGCTATCTGCCCTGGGAAGTTGCAAACAACATAAGAGACAGCACGGAATAAATTATATGATATAGTTAAGGCAGCGTTTCAAAGCGACAACATGTCGCCCCTGTTCTGTCGCCCCTATTCAATCGTAACTGTTCCGTACGGTGAGCAATTTTACAGATCGTAGGATCCGGACATGCAAGTAGGTGTTAGGCTTGATGTCGATTGATGTTCTACAAAATGATGACGTAAACCTACGAATTCAACGAGACGATTATGATAGTCATAAAAACCAAATGTTCTCTGTATGACTAGCTTGTGTTCGCAGTTCTTTCAGAGCAGACTGTTGACAGTTGGTGCACAGCTGACAGAGACACCTAATGCTCTATAAATCTCCTTCGCATAGCGTCTAAACGCCTTATTTCCTGTACTGGTGTTTTCCATCTTATTCATCGTATACGCGATTGTGATGTGACGATCTACGTCATTCACAACCATAGAACCGCCCCAACCTCCCCAGTAGCAAATCCGACCTTCGGGAAGCCAGGAGTCAACAGGAGTATTGCCGTTGCCCCTGATGCCCATACCAATGCCGAATCGCACGGGAAAGCCAAGACACAAGTCGGGTCCGTAGGACTGCTCTTCGAAGATAAGATCGATTGTCTTCTTTGACAACAACCTCTGACGGTTGTCGGTAATTGTGATTGCGCGTGACCATATGCGAGCGAGTGCTTTGCTATTTGTGTGGCCGTTGCCGGAACCAATTTCCGCTCTTCTCCAGAGTGAGGTGTTCGTGAAGTCGACATTTGGAAAGGGGTTGAAAATTCCGGCTTGGAGAGGATTCGTTTCGAACTTGGAATCCGAGGCAAGCCTGATTTGGGGAGGTACCATTTCTGCTATGCGAGCCCAATCCTCTTCCTTGGCGCCGATCTGAAAATCGGCGTGCAGCGGTCCAGCAATTTTCCGGGAGACAAAATCGGTCAGACTCAGGCCTGTTTTGCGTCGAACCAGCTCTCCAATCAAGTAACCGTATGTCCAGCAGTGGTAGCCCGATGCAGTGCCCGGTTGCCATTGGATAAGCTGTTTTTCAAGCTTCGAAACGATGAACTGACGATCACATAGGTCTTTAAATGCCAGGGGCTCCTCGAAAATCGCGATTCCAGAATTGTGTGATAACAAATGCCGGACTTGGATGTCTTTCTTCCCGTTTACTGCAAACTCCGGCCAGTATCGGGAAATCTCGTCGTTCGGTGAGAGTTGACCTTCCTCTATGAGCAACAAGACGGCGAGGGCCGAGATCGTTTTTGTCGTCGACCAGACATTGACAATGGTGTTTTCATTCCATGGGCGGTTGCGGGCTGTGTCAGCGTATCCTCCCCATAGGTCAACAACATCCCGCCCATCAATGTTAACCGTTAGAGAGGCTCCGAGTTCCTGCCCAGATTCCAACAGCTGCTGGAAACTGTCATAAACACCCTGAAACATAGAATCATATGTACCATGTGGTGGGGCCATCATGATCGTGTTGGTTTCGGTTTAGTAGGGCAAAAGAAAACGTGTACATCGAAAATCTACGGCGTTGGGTAGCGTAATTAACCTCGGCTTTTGCAGATCGTAGCAGAATATGCTGTATCGAAAATACCCGGACTTCGTGCAAACTTAACCATTGTGAGACGGCTTGTTCCGTGCCGTGAATCCGAGGTAGATAGTGGCTGCATACTGTTATTGGCTTGTCTCTTAACACATAAGATTTGTGAGCGGGGTTTCATACGCGACAACGTTTTCCTGCAGGGGCACAAATGAACCGGGAACTCAGATTAATGACTTCAAACAAGGAAAACTGTGCATGTATATCCATTCAGCAAAATAACAGAACCAGTTGTAACCAGCGACTGATAGAGTTATATGGTTCATTATTTGTCTAACACTAGTGGCCTTAGGTCGCTAAAACCAACTATAAACGCTGTGCATTGGACCTATCGGGGTCGGTCTTAGCGGTATCTGTCGCCGTGTGGGATACCGCGTTAAGACCATCCATTGTCGCTCATGATATGCGGACTCGGCCTGGAGACATGCCGGCACCGGGACATTGGTGCTGAAGTCTACAGACCTGCAGAGGATGACATTGTAATCAGCTGAGTAGTTCGTCGGACCGAAAACTTTCTGGAGTGTATACTGGACGGTTATGACAAGTCTGTTTTCCCGAGAATAGGAAGTATTACCTAAATCTAAAGCTCGTGCAGAACACGCCAGTGAATTCTCCGCTCATCACTTTCATGGGTTCCCAATAGATGGAAATTTTATGGGATATTAATCCATTTAAGAATCGATGAATACTAGCTAGTATCAAGGGTGTTGCATCTATTTATGAATGCACTAAAGCTATTATCCAGTTTAACAGTCATTATATTCTCGAAAGAAGTCGAGTACCTTGAGTAAATGTATAAAAGCAGTATAACGGACCTATAGTTGTTGTAATAGCGGTTGATAGGGACGCGTAAGACTATACTACAGATGCATAGCTTGTTGGGGCGCTCAGATTGCTTTACTAGGACTCCACATATCTCACGCGAGCTTCAGCCTCTGGATCAGCCACTCTTTGGTCCTCTGAAAGCAGCCTATAGGAAACAGCTCAGCTGCTTCACTGGCTAGGACGATTTATTGTAGTTGGTAAGAGTAAGTTCCTTACCCAGCTGGTATCAGCAGGCTCGCTAGGTTGCCTTAAGCAGCCAGAACGTGAAGAGTGGCTGAAAATATACGGGTCTATAGCCCATATCACTGGCCACTGATGAGCCCCTTGCTCTTCTAGCATTCATCAACGCCAGTTAATGGACGTAATTCAGCCTTAAGTCGCTCAACCAGCAACGAGGCTAACGGTGGGTGGCTAGTAGCTACGTCTGCAGTTACGTAGTCTATTCCTAAGAAAGTCAGTAATCTCAAGGGCTGATTCAGCATACACCACAAGCTCAAGAAAGATGGCATCAAGCATTCCGTACTGTTCCGGAGGGTTTAGAAGAAATAGGATGAGAGAGAATGTAAATTGCACTATATACGGCGGAGGATTGAGGCATTGGAAGCCCAGGTTGAAACGAAGAAGAGTAGAAAGATGTCAGGATCACTACGGGCCTACCGGGGGCTCTAGAGAGACGGGACCGGGGACGGCGAAGTAGGGCATTAGAGGGGGATCGGAGCGGCGTCAGGGGGACGTTATTCTAGGAATCTAGATAAAAAGGGAAGGGATTTCTATAAGGGGGACTAAAAGAGGCAGGTTTAAATAAAGAAAATAACTAACACCCCTATAGTACTATACTAACCCCTTTACTCTATATAAAGTAAGCTTAATATATTTAAACCTTTACTTATACTACTAAGTATACTAACTACTAAAGTAATAATAGTACTTAATTTAAGATTAACTATAAGCTAATATAGTAATATAAACTATAGGAATATACTAAGTATAGTAACGCTTATAATAAAGGGACTCTTAAGGGGTAATAGTATTTTAAACTAACTTAATTATAATAATATAAGCCTAAAAGAAATAAAAAAGCTTATTATAAAAGCTACCTATAAGATATATAAGTAAAAAGCTTTTAAGTAACTTTTAGCTATTAAGAATAAAGGGGATACTAAAGAGGTCTTAAATATAGCTATAATAGTTATATTAAAGCTAGAACTAAAAAGGTAGTATAGTAATAATTAAAATAAGTAACTCCTATTAATTTAATTTAAAGGGGGTACCTAAAAGAACGTTAATAACTTACTATTTAAGCTTAATTTTTAATTCTATATAGCTAAAAATAAATATATATTTAACTATAAAAAGGTCTTATTTATAAGGTCTTATTTAGAGGGTACTATATCTTAATAATAAAGAAACTATATTAAATCTAAATATAATAATAAGATTAATTAAGTTACTTAAGTAGTAATAAAGGAGTAACTAAGGGATAGTATAGTTAATATAAATACCTACGTTTATAGTATATAAATTAAGCTTAATAAAAAGTAATAAAAGCTAAGGTAATTATATTAGTAATTTATTAACTAATATAAAGTAATTAAAGCTAAGATCCTTAATAGGCTACTAAAAAGGACTAAGGTAATCTATATTCTTAACTACTTATTACTAAAGCTAAGAGGGTAAATTATAGCCTATAGGCTCTTTATAATAAAGAGAGAACTTAATAGCGTTATTAAATATATAAAGATAACTAATAAGATTTAGAACGCTAAACTAAAAGGGTACTAACTACCTATTAAAGGGTACTAACTATACTAAGGACTAAGCTAATAGCCCCTTATAAAAACTATAATAGGTAGTATATAAGCTAATATAGTTAAAATAACTTTAAGCTTAACGCTAGCTTTAAACTCTATAGATACCTTAATACTATTAAAGATAGAAGAGAGGATACTTAGTAGTCCCCTATTAAACTATAAATTATAGTTATATATTAAGTACTTTAACTATATAAACTATAGATACTTCTTAAACTAATATACTAAGCTAAACTACTATAAATATAATAAACTAAGATACTTAGGCCGTTAGTATAATAATAAAGGGGTAATAAATATAAATACTATTTAGCTCCCTTAGGGACTTAGGCCCTACTACTATATAGAAGTAGTACTAAAGGTTTAGGTAGTAGGTAAGTAGAGAATAGGGACGGTATTAATTAATTTAGAGGTAGATAAAAATATTATAAACTAAAGACTAATAAGAGGTACTAATAGTTTACTAAAGGTTACTAAAAGTAAGCTAATACTAAAGGGTATATAGGGTTTATAAGTACCTAACTATAATAAAAAGATTTTAGTAACTAAAGTAATAAATAACCTTAACGTAATATAAAATAAATCCTATAAGTTTTAAGTAACTAAAGGAGGAGACTATATTACTATTTTAAGGATTCCTTAGTATACTATAATAAAGCTAAACCTAAAGTAAGAAATAATAAAGTAGATATACCCTTTAAGTAAGGATTCTATTTAGTTAGTTATTAGTAAGAAGGTGGTATATAAAGCTATATATAATATAAGGGCTATAATAGTAATTATATTAGCTATAAGAACAATTAAGTATATAAAAGGAGGACTAAAAGAGGAGTAAGGGACTACCTTTACCCTCTTAAGTAAGTATAAAGAGTAGGCTTATATATTTAATATAGATCTTATAGGGAAACTAATAAATAAGGGTAGATATACCTATACTATTAACTTAGAACTAAGAATAACCCCTTTATATAGCCCTATATACTTACTAATAGAGACGGAGCTAATAGAGCTTAAAGACTACCTTAGTAAAGTACTAATAAAAGGATAGATCTACTATTTAAAGAGTCCTATAGGGGTATTAATCCTCTTTATACTAAAAAAGGGGGGTAAGTTAAGGCTATATATTAACTATAGGGGTCTTAATATAATTACTATAAAGAACTATATACTACTACTATTAATTAATAAGATCTTAAACTAGTTATTAAAAGTAAAGTAGTATATTAAGCTAGACCTTAAAGATATATACTATTAAGTATATATTAAGGGGGGAGATAAGTAAAAGATAGCCTTTAATATATAGTATAGGTACTTTAAGTACTAAGTTATACCTTTTAGATTAATAAATATACTAATAACCTTTTAGGTATATATTAATAAGGCTTTAATAGGCCTTATAAACGTTACCTATATTATATACCTTAATAATATTCTTATCTTTTTAAAAGACTAAGACGCTTATATAGAAGCTATTAAAAAGGTCTTTTACTATTTAGATATAGCTAGCCTATATACTAACCTAAAGAAGTATAAATTCTATATATAAATAATAGGGTTCTTAAGGTTTATAATATCCCCTAATAGGATAGTAATAAAGGAGGACTAAGTAGCTGCTATTACTAAGTAGTTAGTCCCCTATAGTATTTAAGACATTTAGGTCTTCTTAAGGTTTACTAGGTTCTATTATTAGTTTATAAAGAACTATTTAAAAGTCTATACTCCCTTTATAAACTAATTATTAGGTAAGGTAAATAGTAAGGTAATAACTAATAGGGCACTAAAGGCCTTTTATAAGCTATAGTTTTTATTTATAAGGGCTCCTATACTAAAGTATTTTAACCTTAAGCTACCTATTAAAATAGAAATAAATACCTCTAATTATATAATAGGGGCGGTAATATATTAGCTTTATAATAAAGAATAGCGTTTAATAGCCTTCTTATTATAAAAACTATATAGGGTAGAGCTATAGTATAGCGTACTAAAAGCTAAACTATTAGCTATTAAGGAGGTAGTAATATACTAAAGGTACTACCTCTTATATACCTAATACTAAATACTCTTTATTATAGATTACTTAGGGTACCGTTATTTAATAATAAAACTATAGCTAAATAGCTAATAAGTAAGGCTATTATAAGACTTAGCGGTCTTTAATTTTAAGATTAAGTACTAATTAAGGAACTAAAACCCTATTAATAGACTCTTAAAGCGCCCTAACTACTAACTAACTATAAAAGAGGTAAAAACTATAAAAGGAGCGTTCCTATAAGACTTCTTAGATAGGTTTAAGGTACTAAGGGTAATAAACGCTATTAAGAGGGTTATATAAGGGACTAAAGAACTACTAAAGGTTATAAAAGAAAGCTTAGAAACGTAGGTATAAGAGGTATAGTATAAAGATAAAGATCTATAGAAAGGTAACTAAAGGACTATAGCGTACTAAATAACTAATACTAAAGGAGATATTTAGTATAAGGGACGCTTAGTAGTACTAAATAGGTACGTACTAAGGTAGGCTGTACTTATTATATTCTATAATAAAGCTATAGGTAGGTACCTAAAGGTATTTAAAACCCTAAAGCGGATATCTTAGTTATTCTTTTAGAAGTTAATTAAGAGGGATACTATAGAGTTTATAAAGATATATACTATATACTAAAGGATAAAACTATACTACTATACGCCTTATAAAAAGCTAGTACCCCTATTAGTACCGTTATAACTATAAGAAAGTATATTACTAAACTTTATTATTAAACTTCTATCCTTAAAGGTAGGCTATTAGAGGGGATATAATAGTATTTTAGTAGTAGTTAATAAGCTAATAAAGTTTATAGTCTATATACTAATAAGAGAATTACTTATAATAAATAAGCTAATAACTATTTTAATAAATAGAATATTCTTATAGTATAAGGTACTATACTTAATAGTTTTAAACTAAGGATTTTTATTTATAAGTTAGTTTTAAGTAGTAGTAGCTTATTAGTTAGGTATTAAGAGGAAGCTTAATATAGTATACTACCTTTAAATAGATAGGTAGATAGAGCATTAGAATTAAAACGTTAAATACTTCTTAAGAGCGTTTTATAATATTAAATAGGATAACTAAATAGATTAGCTACCTATAGCTTAATTTATTTATAACTATACGTAGTATAGTAGTATTAAGGTATTACTAATAGAAGCTCTAATAAGCTATAAACTAATAAGTCTAAACAACGCCACCCCCCTATAAACTAAGCTAATAAGCGTCTTAGTTATAAAAGAAAGGATTAAAGAGCTATAGACTAAGAGGGTATTAATTAAGGCTACGTTAGTAGCTATTAATAAGGTATATAAAAAGTAGTATAACGTAAAACAAAAGGACGCTAACTTTAGTATTAGGAATAGAGTCCTACTCTCTATATAATTTATTAAGTAAAGGTAACCGTTAAAGAAACTATTAGATAAATACCTTAGCCTATTTATAATAACCTAAGTAGTTAATAAAGGGGCTATATATAAGCTTAACCTTTAATCCTATTATAAGATATATAATATATTTTTACTATTATAACTAAAGCGGTTCTATAGGCCTATTAACGCCCTTAGGGAGGTCCCTATAGAAGACTAATATAATAACGTTTATAAGGTTAAATAAATAGTTACTTATAAAGGACCACTAAGGAATAGATAGTACCTAATTAAATAAAAGGGGTATAGTAATAAAGAGAATTTATAAGAGCTATAAAGATATATAGCTAAGGACCTATATAGAGACTATAAAGTAGGGATTATAAGAGAGGGTATTAAAGGAGTAATAAAGGGGTAAGAGGTAGGAATTAATAGCTTATAAGCTAGAATGTATTAAGGCTTTTACTTAGGTATTTAAACATATAAAAACGTATAACTATATATATATAGAGGGGCTTTAAAGAGGTAAAGGATACCTAATAGTATCCCTTAATTTACTAATTATAGTAAAAGATAAGTAAAATAACTAAAAAAAGAAAAAAGAGACTACTAACTATAATAGATCCTAAATAGAGGGGAACTAAATAAAAAACCCCTTCTATTAGCTATTACTATTAAAACTAAAACTATTATTACCTCTATTACTATTACTACCTCTATTATTTTTATTCTTAATAGTAGAGTACTATAATAGGTAAGTATAAGGGGGTAAACTAAAGGGTAATAATAAGGTAATACTTATAACTATAGTATAATTGTTATTAAAAAAGGTAAAGTTATTAGAGATAGACTAAGGGACCTTTAATTAGGCCTTAATAGCCTTAGTCTAAGCTATAAGGGCCTTAGTATAGGCGGATAATTAAGCGGTTACCTAAGTACCTAAAGCGGTTACTTAAGAACCTAAAGTATTAAGGGCCTCTTTAGAGGAACGGGAGCGCTTATAAATAGCTACTAAAAGTTTTATAGAGGTATAGGCTTAAGTAGTAAAGCCTTTAAGGGCAGTAAGCTTATACTTATAGTTAATTAAAACAGCCTTATCGTTTTAAGCCTTCCTCTTAAGCTCTAAAAGCCCCTTAGTATTAACTTAAGCCTATAAGGCTTTCTTAGTACTAATTTATAACTTCTTAAACTTAGCCTAAATAACAGTTAGTAAAGGGAATAAGAGGGGTACTATAGGAGTATAAAGGGGCGGACCTTATTTATATTATACTAATAAATAAAGTAATAGGTACTAATAGCCTTAAAAAGATTCTTAAGGGGAAGAGTAGTAATAATAACCTAAAGTATAGCCTAAACGGACTCCTTAGTATAGGAACTAAAGGACTATAGGAGCGGCCTACTTAAGGGGGAGGGGAAGGGAACTTATAAGAGTATATTCCTTACCCTTACTATAGGCGTAATAAGTATACTTAGAGCTAGTAGCTTCTAGTAGTTAGTAATAAAGAGGCACTAAGGGGGGTATAAGTAACGTATTTATAACACCTTAGGTATAGGTAAATATAATATAAATTAAGATCCTTCTTTTTAATATATTATTACTAAGAATTATACTATATATACCTAAGATTTCTTAGAGATTTCTCTAACCTTTCCTTAGTAATTTCTAAAGGAAATTATAGGGAAATCTTAGTCTATTCTAGTAAAAGGCTTAAGGAAGTCTAAGGGAAATCTTAGGGAAATTGCTTTATAGTAGGTTTAAAAAGCTATTTAGGTTTCTTTATTATATCTTAAGAGAGCTTCTAAGTTATACTTATTAAGCTATACCTTTAAGAACGTATTAATCTTATTAATTAGTATAACTAAAGTTATAAGAAGATTATAAGCTTTATAAAAGGTNNNNTTATTATATATAAGGCNNNNGGGTTATACTTACTAACTGCCTCCTCTATAGCTTCTTATTTCTATAGCTTATATATAATAGCTTATTCTATATTAATACTTATAATTATAGTACTAATAGTAATACTTAAAAGCTTTAAAAGAGTAAGTATTACTATAAGACTAAGCTTAGTAATAGTTATATCTTCTTTTATAATAAGTTTATAAAAGTAAGTAACTCCCTTATAAATAACTTTATTATTTATAAAGAAGTATCCTCTTTTATATATATTTATAATCTTATTATTAATATAAATATAAAGGTAGATTATATTATTAAGGTAGTTAGTTAAGTTTTAAATAAGAGTTTACTAATAAACTATATAATTTTAGTTAATAACTCCCTTTAATTATAGGGATTTCTTAAAAAAAAGATAGCGCTTTATATCTAAGAACGTTACTTTCTATTCCTTATAAGTTTACTTATTAATAAGGACGGTTATAAAAATAGGTATAGGAGTTATAAGGGAGTTTCTTTTTATATTCTAATTTATAAATTAGTAAATATAGTCGTTAGGTATAATAGGTTAATTTTTAATAGTAAGCTTAATAAAAGCTTCTATAAGCTCTTAGACTACTATAGGTACTTAGGACTTAAACGTTNATTATTATCTCNATAAATTTACTATTAATTATATTATTAGTATAGTTATTTATAGTCTTATACATTCTAGCTATAATATTAATAGTATTAAATAGTCCTTAAGTAAGATTAATCTATATATATAAGCCGGTTAGCTAAGTAGACTAAACTATAAGATTTCCTTAATAAAAAGAGGAGTTATTAGTATTCTATTAATAAGAGCTAAAGGCACCTAAGTTATTAGTACTGCTTATCTATAGTCTAGATATTAAAGTAAACTATTTATAATTATTATAATACTAACTACCTTAAGCTAATATTTTAGTAAATGTTTTAGAAGTAGAAAAGATAAGGACTTTATTATTATTATTAGTATTAATAATAACGTTATCTTCTTCTTTAAAATTAATATCTAATTCCTTAATACTTAATAGAACAGTTATAAGAGTTTAATAGTATAGGCAGTATAGTTAGTTAAGTATAAATAAAGCGGTCTTATATTTATAAGTAAAGTTAGGTTAAGGGTTTATAATAAAAACTACTTTAGCTTAAGCCTTATCTTCTATAAACTTAAAATATAGGGAATCCTAAAA
>MPGH01000082.1:109272-147359 GCA_001937105.1 Colletotrichum chlorophyti
GATAGTAGCCTATAGTATTTTAAACCGTTAGATTAATAATTCTTTCTAAGCGCTTAACCTATTCTCTAAATTATAAAGATACTTATAGTCCGTTTTATTTAAATTACTAGCGTACTAAGTAGAAGATATTCTTATTAAGTATAAATAAAGGTTTAAAGTTATAATCCTTTAATAGTCTAAAAAGGTATAGGTATATTATTTAAAAGAATTAATAAACTAATAGATATCTATTTAAATAGTCTTAATACCTTCTATTTAACTATCCTTAAGGTTATTAAATCGTTCTAATAGATTAAACTATCTAATATACTTAGCTTAGAAGCGTACTAAGGGTTAGAACTATATTAGGTATAAACTAATATTACTTCTTACTAATAGAACTATATAAAAAGGGTTCTTATAACTAATATAGTAGGTATAAGTACTTTCTAACGGCTTCTACTACTATAAGATTAATAAGTATAAGGTCTAAGTCTATATCTAAGTTTAGTTCTATCCTTAAGAACGTTTTTTAAAAGGCGTTTAAAACTTTAGTCTCTTAGTAGTTTAGTTATTATATCTAAAATCCTCTACCTTAAAATAAAGTAAAGAGTTAGTAATTACTTTATTTAAATAAGGGTTTTCTTTATAAGGTCTAAATAAAGTAAGTATANGCTTTCTTTAGACTCTTATATTCTAAAGCTTAAAGTTATTTCTTANTATTATCTTTAGGTAAGTCTATAAGGGGAGTCTCTAAAAGAAAGTATATCTTCTTCTACCCCCCTTAAAAGTAAGGTTTAAAAGAGTATTCTAAGCTAATTAACTACTAATAGTTTAGTAGATAATACCTAGCTTACTAATAAAAAAAGAGTTATAAGGGTAAGATATTACTACCTAAAGGGTCTAATAATAGTAGTAGTAGAGCTACTTCTTTATTAATCTTTTAAATAAGCGTCCTAATAAATTAAGATTTCTTTAGCGTATCTTATAGAGTCTATTATAAAAAGAGATAGTCTATATTTAAAATAAAGTAAATAGGCTAAAAGAAAGGGTTCCCTTTAGATCTAAGCTTTAAAGGCTCGCCTATATTATAATAGTTAAGTTATCTAAGTTATTAAGAAATCTTAAAAAGATAGTAGAAACGTATAATAATTATAAAGGGAATCTCTAATAAAGTTAAGAATCTTTATATAGGACTATAAAAGGGTTTTAAGAAGCCTTATATAGTTCCTTTTATATACCGTTAAGAGTTTTACTACTTTATAAAGGTTAATTAGATATATATCCTTTAGGGATAGTAGTAATAGTATAGGAACTTATATAAGTCTACTATTTACTATATAGAGGAATATATTAAGTAGGTCCTATAACCGTTAGGTCTCCTTAATAGGGTTATAGCTATTATTAGCTATTCTATTAAAAAGAAGGTATTTAAATAAAAGGTTATAGCTATTATTAGCTATTCTTTACTTAAATAGCTAAAAGGGTTATAGCTATTATTAGCTATTCTTTACTTAAATAGCTAAAAGGGTTATAGCTATTATTAGCTATCCCTTTAGAAGCTAAAGAGATTATTACTATTATTAACTACTCTTNCTAGGATTTTACCTAAAGAACTAAATCCTTATAATAAGAAAAGTTATATTACTAATTATAATACCTTAAGTATAAGTAAATATAATATAAATTAAAATCCTTCTTTTTAATATATTATTACTAAGAATTATACTATATATACTTAAGATTTCTTAGAGATTTCTTTAGCCTTTCTTTAGTAATTTCTAAGGGAAATTATAAAGAAATCCTAGTCTATTTTAGTAAAAGGCTTAGGGAAGTCTAAAGGAAATCTTAGGGAAATTCCCTAAAAGGTATTTAGGATTTCTAAAGGATTTCCTTAGGAATTCCCTAGCGTTATATAGCAGAAATCCTAATATAATCTATATAAAATCCTTAATATAGCGTAGTTAGTTATAAAAATGTATATCTAATCGGTCGTTATAAAAGGTAGGTCCGTTATAGTATAATAGTATTAATAGTATCTCTATAGTAAGGAATATCCTAAGCTATAGTATAACCTTAGGTTTTAGTCTTACTTAATAAAGGCTACTTAACTATATACTAAATACATTATAAGTAGGGAATAAGACGCTAAGGGCGCTTATCCTCCTTAACGTTATTATTTAAAGAAGAGCTATTAAAGGAAACTAATTAAGTATCTTAAGGGCTACTAAGGGGAACCTTAAGGGATATAGCGGTATTAATATTTAAATTATTAATAAGAGGATTTAAATTAGTAGCTACCTTAGGGTTACTAAAGGGGTTATCTTAAGGCGCCTTAACGTTAGTATTAAGATTATTAATAGGAGGTATAGGATCTTTAATAGGAGGTATAGGACCGTTAGTAAGAGGTAAAGGGTTATTAATAAGGGGATCTTTAGTTAGGTATTAAAAGCCTAAGTAAGGGGACTAAAAGGGCTCTAAGTTAACTTTATTAAATAAGTTAAGGGAAGGGCTCTTAAAGGTAATAGGCTTTTTATAAGTATAAGTAGTATACTTAAGAGGGGCCTTAGACTATAAAGTACTACCCTAACGGCTATTACTACTAAAAGAGGTTAGCTTATAAAAACTAATTATATTAAGTAACTATAGTATAACTAAGGTCTTAAGGGTTAATAAAAGGGTATTAAAGGGACGCTAAAGGGGGGTACTTATAGTACTAAAAGGTATAGTTATAAAAGTAAGTAGTAACTAATAAGGGTTAATAAGATAACTAAAAGGTAATAAAGGGGTATATTTATACTTATAATTTATAAATAAAGGAGTTAAGTAATTAAAGGAAGGATTAAAGAATTAAAGTAGTATAGAGATAATAAAAGTAAGGGGAAGCTAAGAAGGTATAAAAGAGCTGTTAAGGGGGTATTAGTAAGCTAATATAAAAAAAAGGGGATTATAGGACTTACTTAAAAGATAGTAGTAGTTTAATAATAATAGGTTAAAGAAAAAAAAAAAGAGAAAAAGGTAAAGTAGTATAGAGGTCTATTATATAAGGTAGGGGCCTACCCTTAAAGAAAGGAATAAAAGGTATAAGAATTCTTTTATTTTATAAGAAGGTAGAGATAAGATATTAAAAAATAGTAAGAACGACTAAAAGAGTAATAAAGCGTTAAGTAAAGGTATATTATAGCGCCTTTATAAGGGTAATAAAGAGCTACTAAGTAGCTACTAAAGTAAAAGGCTAGCTAAGTACTAAGGGACTAACCTATACTAAAAAGGAAAAGTAAGGTACTATAAAATAAAAAGGAATATAAAAGGTAGAGTAAAAAAGAGTAGTTATAATTCTTAAGAGATAGCTAGCCTTAAGGAGGGGTATAGACCTATTAAAGAGGAAGTAAGGGTAGAGGGGTATTAAAGGCCCTCCCCTACCTAACCTCCTATAAGATAGAGAAGTAGGCTTTATAGCTACTTAGCTCTACTATAACTAAGGTATTATATTACGTTATTAATTAGGGAGATAGTACTATAGTAGGATACCTAAGCGATAAGGGACCCTTAGTCCCTCTAACCCTAGTAGCTTAGTACCTAAGGAGGTCCTAAGGGCAGGACCTTAAGGGGGGGGGGATTATATTAGGATTACTATAGGCCTACTAGGGGCTTTAGAGAGACAGGACTGAGGACGGTAAAGTAGGGCATTAAAGGGGGATTAGAGCGGCGTTAGGGGGACGTTATTCTAGGAATCTAGATAAAAAGGGAAGGGATTTCCATAAGGGGGACTAGAGGAGGCAGGTTTAAATAAAGAAAATAACCAACACCCCTATAGTGCCACGCCGACCCCTTCACTCTATGCGAAGCAAGCCTGACAAAAGAGGACAAAGGTCAGGGCGAGAACTAACTAGAAGTTGACCAATAAGGCTATAAGGAGGGCCTAGGTGACAGTCGTCGATGTTGAAAGTACTATAAATGAGTCCAGAAGGTCTAGAATCCCTAGTGCAAAAGAAAGTTGTATAGTGGTAATAGATTGTGGTGGTTGATTACTCAATGGAATGGTTGACCGCGATGCATTCTATCATTTTTGAGGCTGGACGAAATTTGAGTGACGGACTTTACACATGATCGAGACCCGTGCAATTCTGAAGGGTCCGGTTCCTTCGATAAAAACTTCGTAAATGGGCTGGCTAAAAAGGGAAACAAATGATACATCGGCAACAGTATTCTCAAGAAAAAGTCCCCTTAGGGGAAGAGCTTCATGACTGGACAATTGCCCATTTTCTCACCCCAGGCAGTACCTCAAGACGTCGTCATTTCCGAGACTAACGCCAACAGTTCGACTGTTATCCTGATCATAGAGGCAAAGGACAGCGTGAAAGAATATGAAAGATATTGCCGCGGTAGAGGGCGCAGATCAGACGTGCTATTGGTTGGATCCAATGTCCTCGAAATCGAATTGGGAGCCCCCAACTAATTCAAGGGCAAGATTTCCTGGGATTTCATAGGCATTATAAGCTATATATGCAAGAATCACGTTAAAAAAAGGGGCTTAGCTGGCAGTTACGATAATCATGAGCTACATGACTGGGAAATCAACGAGTTGGGCGTCCGCTTCTTTATGTTGGGCAGGACTCGGCTATACCCGTCAAGGGAGCAAACACAACGATCGCTATGTCTCAGGTCCCCAGCTATTGAACGATCCCGTCGAATTCTCATCCATGTACATACCCTACTTCGCTTTTACGCACTGAAAGCTTTTGGTGCTGTCTCCTATCTCTTGATTTTTATGTCAGCCACACTGACAAAACTATACTATCTGCCTCATACTGAAGACCTCGGTTTATTTTTACTATGAATTGAGGGACGGCTAATGGACATGAGGGTCAAACCAGCGAAGGATCGCTAACTTATATTTGTTTCAAATGCAAAAATAATGATATAGTAATCATTAGAAGATAACTGGTGACAGAATTTGTCCAAGGAGCAGTTCTTTTTCGTCCTTTTAGTAGGGTCTTCCTTTCATCCTAGCACAGAGTAAGCACACAGTGACGGATGAGAGAAGCTACCAGCGGCATCATCGCAATAGCTTTGGCCATTTTAAGTGTAAGCTTTTCCTCAAAATAACCTCTCTGGAAGATATTTAAACGCTGGTCATCACTTTCGACTGCTACGAGCACGTTGCTATCGAGGAGTTCAAACGCGTTTTCTCATGCAACAGGTAGTACCTGAGCGAGTGACAATCAACTGTTTGCCTCGCCGCATATTGCAAATAAAAAAAATCAATTTTCTTTTAAATAGATTCCTGCTCCTGTGAGGAAACCAGTACTTTTGGAGAACGAGAATCGTGCTTGAACTGGTTGGCCATCGGAAGTTGAAGATCATCCGGACGAAGACAGAACGATTTTCGTCATAGGCGTGTAGAGCAGAAAGGGGGTGGGGTTAATAGATTAGCTTTAATGGTGAACATCGGTTACTACGACTGTTTTTGTGTTACCTTTGGCGCCACACCTACAGCCTCTCGCCTTGTCCGAGCTTGCTTGATCTGACGTTTTCAGGAGTTGTTATCTTGGACCGAAGTGGGGCCGGGCCGGCACCGGGTCCGAGCGTCGGAAGGACCGAAGTAGCGGAAACTGATGGTCTGTCTCGGCAAACTGATCGGAGTCGATAAAGCTGAGAGAGTGCGAATCTCACGAGATCATCTAGAGGTAAACATAAATCCCATGTATCTGTTGGAGTTACATGGGTGCGCCACAGGCCATGCACCTCGCTGAGTGGTTCCCCCAGTTCAGTGCCACGAAGTCATCGCGCTGACATTGGACGGACAGATACAAGAAGTCGTAACATGCTTGCTTGTAAAAATTAGGTAGTGTTCGATGATTCATTAAACTAGACAACGTTACAATATCGACGTTTCTTCAAGTTCATATCCGGCATATTGCGCAACAGTCCAGGCTTGGGCCAAATCTCCCAAAATACTCACCCACCTCCTAGCATATCTTTGATACTAGCAGAACCGCAGTCCAAGCGGGGAAGAACCTTGCTACGCCCGTACTTCAGCTGTTTTTCGCTGCATAACTCATTTCTTCTTTCTTTTGTGTGTGTACTACTCATAGGTCGAATGGGTCTATGCGGCTTCTCAACAACTCCCGTTGCGAGTATTGTCGGCATGAATCCGGCTTACGTCCCTAGTAATAACTCGGACTGGCTATCAGAGGCTTGACGATTGTGTGACCCACGATAAGTCGCATCGCAGAGAATAGATTAGGAATACGCAACGATGAACTTGAGTGTAGAGGGCGATCTCCAAGATCGCGTACAGGTGCCAAAGCCGGTCTGCCAGATCGGCGCGGACAACGGAGCGCAGATACGCCCGAAACGGATGCGTTACCGCTTAGTCGCGGAGATTGGCTCATATGACTACGCTTTTTCGCCTTCTCGACGTTGTTCGAACTGTAGGCTGGTGGCTTGTTTAAGATGCGAAAGGCGTGCTAGATGAGTCAGGCGCTTTCGACTTCAGCCCAGGTTTATTTTTTGTACGCTCCCGAGTTCTCTACCTGCCATATAAAGCAGAGGATCGTAAAGGCCAAGAAGAGATGGGCGGTTTTGTAGCAGCCAGCAACGTAAAAAGAATGCATTCGGCCGGTGGATCATGGGATGATGGTGATGATACCGAACAGAGAATTGCTGATCCAGAGCGTCTGAGACACTATCATATGTTGCAGGGGAAACGGCATTTTGGCCGCCACCGCCAAGATCATTCTACCAAACCGCCCAGGTCTCTTCCAATTGTAACAAGAACCTTTAAATGGGCGATCCCTATCCCGTTGTTCTCATCGGCCTCTCCTTGGTGTACAGCTTACTTAGATGCAACGCTACCAGCCTGTATGCATGGCGTTTCATGGGTTTTCAGGGTCAGCTTTGGTGCCTGCAAGTCTCGCATACGCTGACTGGTGGCCTAGACAATAGGCGATATCACAGGAATTTGAGTTGGGCCACTTCCGAATCCGGATATTGTATTCGGCCTTGTACGTAGAGCTAAGAGCAAATCAGCACACGGAATCGGCTTAGCAAAATGCTAGCTCAGCACTAAGAGTAAAGCTGTCTTGACCAGCATTGCACAGGGCATCTGAACTCCATTTTTCGCTTCTTTAATAATGACAAGTGCCCACTGCTTGATAGGTAACCGTGGCTGAACGTATGTGAAGATGTGACGACGATGGATGATGGCTCGCTTCCCGACTCCGAAGGCGGTAACGATCATAGTACGTCAAGCTTCCCCAACCCTCGAAATCTCCATCCGTTCAGCAAGAAACACGGCCCGCTGACAAGTTTTCGTACGACATCAGACCACAGCATGGGTAACGATCTTGACTGCAGGCGCAGTAATAGGGGCGTCTCTGCATTTACGAATCAATATTCAAGGGAGGAAGCTACAGCCTAGCGATTACCTCCTTTGCCTGGCGTGGTGCTCTGCGGTCGCGACCGCGGCGTTCGACATTCAGTTCACTATAATGGGCGCCCTGCACCAGAACGTCAAAATCACCCTCGATGGTTTCAATGGGAGCGATGAAGACGTCGCTCTCATCATGAGAGTAATTATTCCGATTTCCTGGACCCGTCAACTGATGCCCTCACATCGTGAGCCGGTTATTGACAATGACCTTCTAGCTATTCTGGGCCAGCAGCATCCCCTTCTTTACGACTTTTTACCTTTGTAAAGGGGCCCTTCTCGCCGTTTATGTCCAAATATTTCCGGTGTTTATGCAAAACCGAAGAAGGATTCTCTGGGCAGCGATTGTGTACTGTTGTCTCGCATACTTGGTCAGCATGATACTTCTTTTTACGATCTGCTTGCCTCTCAGTAAGAATTGGTTCGTCATTACTTACTCGACTACAGAATATCAAGACTGAATTTGGTTGTTGACGTATTCATGTTTGCAGGGCTGTCACGGATCGGATTGATGGCACAGAAAATGTGATGTGCTCAGCATCCTCCCCTGCGATTGTATTCCAAGTTGGCTGGGCATTACATTTTTTCGGAGATATCCTTGGTGGGTGCAAGCCCCTCAGCCGTAAGACACCGTTATATGATTCTCAACTAACCTTCGGGTCAGTGTTTTGTCTACCATGGCTCATTCTACCCAACTTGAAAATCAAACGAGCCCTAAAGATTGGCGTCTACTGCACGTTCGGTCTCGGAATTATCAATATGACGTTTTCACTCGTCCGATTCATCACCATACAGACTGCGTCAGTTGATGCGTTGCCTCTCGGTCTTGTCGGTAAGATTAAACATAGATTTGCTTCGCTTGTGGTCAAATGGTTGGTCATTTGCTAACGGGCAGTGAAATCACAGAACTCTGGAGCGAGCTAGATTTGAACATCGGTCTTTTGGTTGCCAGCTTGCCATCTCTAAGACCATATTTCCGGTCGAGTCGGCGAGCTGGTTACTCCGATAAGTCCAACGGCTACAACTACCGATCGACAGTGAAAACTCCAATGCAAGCCACAAGAAGAGGAGGGTTTGACATTATGACCCAGCCAGACTACGGAGAGGCTGCCGATCTTGAAGATGTGGCAGGGAGCTCAGTAACTACAACATCACAAAAGTCAGGGGTCGAGGCATGACGGATTATTCCTATGCGGGTGATTGCAGCCGCTGATACCCACGGTGCAAGCAGCACCATCGACTCGCTGACCAGGAATCGATGGAACAAACCATTGTCGGTCGTGTTATTCAGAATATCAGAAACCAAGCACACAACATCATGTCCTTTGGATGTATTTAAGAAATGTTTTAACGACTACTGATGATGAAAGGGGGGGTTTCTGAATGCATCAGCGCAGGGAAGCCCCCCTCAACGAAATTTATAAGTCCAGACATTTAATTTTAAATTAATCAACTTTATCCTACCTTATTATGAATGAAGCCTGTTACGTATAAGGGTCTGCCTTGCTGCGATATGGATCAAGTTCATCACGCATAAGACCTTTACAGTACAGAGAGTATGAAGAACACGACTTGGATGTCGTACTGAGTTATCTGTACACAAAAGCCTCCTTTGTAGTCAAAACCGTAGAAGGTTATTGAGAGGGCGACTGAGGATAAATCCAATCATTAATGACCTGTCGTGGCCAATCCAGACTGAGTTTCTATTAGCACCAAGAGGTGCTTACCTTGTCCGTTGGTTGGTGAGGCTTTTACAAGATCCTGGGCGAGGTCTACGCATGAGATGCTGAGGCTGATCTCAGGCCTGAAGAAGTGGTTTTTACAGCCACTCCTCCAAGGTCAACAGCTGCAAGGATAGGACAACCGCAGTCAGTTAGCACGAAGACAATTCTGAAAATTCATTTGAGTACTTAAGCCAAAATTTGAGTTCGAGAAAAATATTGAAGTAACACAGGGCACGACGTCGCTGTTATCAAGGTACCTCCCAGACAGGAGATTTTCAATACACGCAGATTCGTCAAGTGCCGATGACCAGACCAGTTTTGGCAGAGACCAAAAGTCCTTATCTGCGGATCAGCTTCGTTTATTTAGCAATTTAAACCCTCGCAGCACGTCTGATATTGCTCATCTCCGAACCAATGGAGATGAGACGTGTTTGTAAATCGGAAGTTGACTCCCGAAAGCCGTGCTGATATTGATTGATGGTGCCGGTGTTATATTTGATGGGGAAAAAAGTGAGATAGTTAAACTGTACAGGTAATCTAAATCTATCTACTGAGTGAAAAATAGGACTACAAGGAAGCAGCAGCGAACTGGTTTACCAGAGGGCGGATGGAGTCTTCTAGGGTTTTCCAGCCACGCAGCCCAATTGATTGAAGAATATCAGTGGATCGCTCATTCGGAACCTGGCTACAATCCGGCAAAACGTCTTCCACGTAGTTAGGAAAGATCTGAGAAGGCTTCAACGTCTTGAAGACGCATAAGATATCGTTTACTGTGTACCTCTCGCCGTATGCGAATAGTCTCTCCGAGTTGACGTTTGGAAGTAGTAAAGCGGCCAGATGGAGACTGGAGACGTCTTGTACGTCACAGAACCATTCTTCTCGCGCATTAGCCGTAGATGCGGAAAGAGGATATTTTTGGCAATACTCACGTGCTTCCAACATTTTGATTATCTCTTTGGAGGTGTTGCCGCTCCAAAGTGCTTGTATTACACCAATAGCTGCCGTAAAACCTTGGTGGTCTGGATCCAAGACTGGTCCGAAGCAAGGACTTGGGATGACTGCATATTTGCGTATTAAAATAAAGCGACTTTCAATTGGATATTGGCACGAACCTGAATTCATCACTAGCTGTGGGGTTTCTTGACGATACCACTCCCACAATGCCTGCTCGGTCTTAACCTTGCCGGCAGCATACACCTTGTAACCTCCTAGATTACCCTGGGGAAGGTTTGGTGAATAAGCTGCCTCAACAGCCAGCTCATTATATGAGTCCGGCAAGATTTTCCGAAGCACGCCCGGCGCTGGGTGAGTAACTGCGCTAGAGGAGGAGGTATACACAAGCCTGCTGCAGCTAGGACTTGCAGCCGCAACTCTGGCAATATTGAGTGCCGTTTTGACCATCCTGGGAATGACTTCTGCAGGATTTCTTTCAAGACTTGTGTCAGCTGCCGCATGAACGAGACCATGAGCACCTACAAGAGTAGGCATGTCAGTCAGCTTTTCCGTCGCTTTTGGCTTTTTTATTCATAACAGCATTTGTATAGGTACCTTGAAGAGCGGCTTGAAAGGCCCCTTCAGCCGTAAAGTCAAGGGCCTCGAAAACCACCTCGAATTTGCCTGGGCCATGCTTGGCTGACAGCAGATTGCCAAGCCAGGCGGCGCGTTGGGCACTTCGGGAGATACCGCGCACTCTGTAACCCAGGCCGAGGAGTTGATCGCATATGTGGCTTCCCATGGTGCCTGTGGCCCCAGAAACCGCAATCGTGCTTCCAACAGGAAGCGTCACTCTTGGTAGACAAACGTTAGTTGAGGTAGACATTTTGGCTATTGAATGGTGAGCTAATAATGAGGAATGAAGACCATAATAGATTGTGAGTCGTACTTATCAAGACAGCTTTAAATACTGAAGATAATGCCAGCCAATTGATTGATTATCTTTCAGCTTTGTCATCCTGTTGGAGCTGTTTCGGCAACACGAAGCCCGTTAATACCGACACTCGATTATGAAACCACTCAGTTCTGTCGCTGAAATCCCAACGGCTCCGTCTCCCCGAGGTTTCGAATAGCCTTGGTTCTGTTGTGTACGACGACGCCAAAGTCCAATACCAACAGTGTTCCCAAGCGTGGGATGCACCGTGGCGGATAACCGCGTCGCTGTGGACGGATATAGACTTTTGTAGTTCATCCCCACTCGGTCCCCTCGGCGGCCGATAAAAAGGCCCGTGTGACCTCACTCTTCCGAAGGCCGAGTCTGCCGATGCCCTAGATAGATCTACACCTTGGAGACTTTTTGTGGTAACAAGCCGACTGGTGATTTGGAAAAACAGACGTAATGGAATCATCACGGCCAGCAGCGGTACGTTTACCAACGAAGTTTCGTTCGGGTCGCCAAGATCCATACTGACTACAAGGATGTCTAGTGTGATTCATGTCGACTACGCAAGGCAAGTAAAGCAACTGAGAAGTTGGAAACCGTACCACAGCTGGTCGCATTCACACAAAGGACGTTGATTTAGGTTGTTACCTAGTGACAGGAAGATCTTGTTTCATTAACGAAACAATCAGGTCCGATGCGACAAAAATGTGCCTTGCTCCAACTGTCGCTTATCATCCCAGCAATGCCTGTTCACGGGAGCTGAACAGAAGCCTAAAGTCCATCGGCAAAGGGTGCTCATTTCAACGCAATAGTAAGAGCCCTGTCTTTGTGTGTCTCTATCGGGAACGCACTGACTAACAAATATTGCGCTGCGAATACCAGTGAGCAGAAGCTCGATGTTATGGAAAAGCGACTTGCCAACATCGAATCGTTGCTAGTTAACCGACAATGCAGTTGCTTACAACAAGAGACGCAGTCTACGAACGCTTCGACTTCCTCGCCAGCTGTCGATGGTTCCCTTAATATTCTCATTAACGAGGATGTCTCTTCAGCCGTTGAAGGCTCGTCGTCTATCAAATCTCCGATCGCCATTGCACAAAAGTATGCGGAATCCGTAACAGCCCAGGAAATAGGTGTTACCCCTGCCGCTCGCTGGACAGGCTCAGTTTCAGCCAGGAATTCTTCTCCTCAATTCGATGACCAGCGGTCACATTGGCAAGAATCGAGAAGTACAGTCTCTGGTTTTCGCAACATGCCCTTACCACTAACACATGCAGTTGTAGGCATGTTGAAACGTTTGAAAGGTGGGTGTCGCGACTTGTTGCCACCAGATTCTTGAAACTGATACTTTGGCTTGAAAACGAACAGAAAATCCACCTCGTAGCTTTTCTATCTTGCGTTGTTTTATGCCAGTATCTGCCTACATTGACATCTGTCGTAACGTCTACTTTTCCGTGGATGACTACTCTGACACTGAATTCATCATCGCGAATTATGGCTTGTACTCTCTCTTCACAGAATACTTCTGCCCTTCTGAGAACGCCGACTCGCGCAAACAACATTTGATTTGGGGTTCTCTTTGCAAAGATGCAATGACTGCAGCCGTTGGCGCACTCAAGCTTTGCTTGCCTGCCGAGATTCAGAGCGTCCACGCGCTCGCTATATGCGTATTTCTTGCCTTTCATTAATCGTTAATTTCGCTAACAGTAAATAGACCGGTCATGCAATCGAGGTCGGCAAACCATGGCTCGGCTGGCGACTTGCGTGCTACGCAGCACAACTCTGTATCGCCGCTGGCTTTCATGATGAAGCTTTCATGTCGAACGACGAAGAGAAAGACAAAAATGCAAAGATTCTTCTGTTTTGGTATGTGTATGCCATGGAGAAGGGGCTAGCCTTACGTTTGGGGAGAGCATCGGTTATTCCAGACTGTGACATTACCTTGACTAAAGACTTAGCCTGCCTATCTCTGCCGAAACCCTGGAGCAGCATAATACCCTTCTGGACGTGGAACGCCTCAATGCACAGCAGATTGTACGAGTCGCTTTACAGTCGTTCAGCCCTTGCAGCTTCTAAGAACGACGTCTCTCGCTCCGCGGATAGTCTTTTATCAGAAATGAAGGCAGTTAAGTCGCGCAATACGGCAAGTCATACAAGTTTAGTGCCTTCGGCGAGAATTAGTGATCTAACGAAGATATGAGGACAAGAACAATCCCAACTCGGAAAGACTTGAAAACGTCCTCGCAGTGTCGCAAGCAGTGCTTTACTACACGACAGCGACTCTGATCTCTAGAGCCAAAGATATCCATGGGGAATCGGCGGTTTTGTCGTCGGAATGCTTGGAGTATGCAAGAGCCGCCTTGAACGCTCACCATGAATGCATGGACATGATGAATGGCGAGCGCCACATTCTGAATATCTACATTCATTGGTATTGTACCCCTCAGACCTAAGAACCGTTCTGAATACAGTGCAGCTGACAAGTCTTTACGTGAAAGGCGAATCCTGCATGCTCCCTTTGTTCCTGTGCTTGTGCTTATTCTGCCAGGTAGTCAGCACACAAGAAACAGGTGATCTGCAAATATTGGAGGACTTCGTTGCGAGTCTTGAAATAGCAGCAGATCTTTCACCAGCGGCAAGAGAGTTCTATCAAAAATGCCAAAGTCTACATCATGCTGCAAGGAGATACATGGATGCCAAAATGGGTCAAAGGATACCAGAACCCTCTCTTTCATCATTTGATCTTAACCAATACTTTCCTACGGCCGTGTTTCCTCTTGGGAATGAGGAAAACATGGGTTTAGAAACATCTGGTCAGGAGATTGAGTTCATGTTTGGCAGTCAACAAGTTATGGGGTTTTTCTAAGACACAGGTCCATTAGGACATCCGATTCTTCTGATATCCCAGCTTGCAAAGTAAGAATACTCAAAGCCGTAAGCTGTAAATTCCGTTAAATGGCTACTCCGGCTGCAAAAATGACTGTATTCCGTTTACTGTATGTTCTTGATAACCGAACGTCAATTAAGCAGTAGTTAGTTAAATCCTGCTACAAAGCTACATGTGAGAATTACTCCGGTTAACATAAAACCAGTAGCGACATCGTCGTCGGAGCACTCCGAGCATCTAGTGCTTGCATGAACATGTTAAGTTCTGTTCGTGAGTGATGAGATACTCCGCAACTCCGCCGTAATTGAAAATTCCCACTTGGCCGCGTCGGGGCAACTCAGGTTTCAGGCCCCGAGCGGCCCGACACCCAAAATTGATGAACCACAACGGGCGTAAGATCATTCGTCAGAATCAAATTCATTACTTGATCACCAAAAATTAGTTTGGAGGGATATTCTCGCAGTTTTTTGCCGTAGCGGAGGTGCTGACTGAATAGCTCGTCAGGCCGCAAGACATATGCCATGGAAAGTGGCCTCGATGCCAAAGACCGGGACCGAGCTTGACCACGGTAGCTAACCCTGCTTGTATAGATCTATAAAGGTAGAGAAAGCTCTCGTATCTGCAACACCATAGTTCTGTCTTTTATATTCATTATCTATTCCAATCTCCTTAGTATCCCGTCCCAGCCTGAACAATGTCTGTTGCTATTGCCGGCGGTACCGGCGGCCTTGGTCGCGCTCTCGCTGAGGCTATTCTGGCTAGGGGCACATATCAAGTTTTGGTACTGACAAGAAAGGTAGCTTCACAAGCCCCTGCCTGTTGCATCGCTCATCGTTGATTCCCGCTAGGTTCCAGAAAACTCGCCAGCGGTTGCAGGCCTTCGGTTCGCTGCCGTCAACTATTATAACGTAGACTCACTTGCATCGGTTCTGGAAGAGAACAATATCAGTACCGTGATCTTTACTGTCAACAACCATCCCGGCAACAACGAGGCTGAGGTTAATCTCATTTATGCTGCCGAGAGGTCAACGGCCACCAAGCGATTCATCCCGAGCTATTTCGGTGTGCCGTATTCTCCGGAGTAAGGTTCTCTAAACGGTTCAGTTACCGCAGAGTTAGCGACTACAAAGAGAATGCTAACAGACCGCCTTTAATATAGGCAATATGACGGTTTTCCCCCGGCCAAAGCCAAGAAGTCTGCACTTGTTGCGTTAAAGTCAACCTCCTTACAATGGACTACGGTTTACAATGGATACTTCCTCGATTATTTCGGAACCCCAAGGATGAAGAGTTACGTCGACCAAGTTGCGTTTTTCGTCGACATGGCAAACAACGCGGCAGCGATCCCTGGTTCGGGAGAGGTGCCGGTTGTCTTCACTCAAACATTCGATGTTGGACGTTTCGTCGCTGCCATGCTTGAACAACCCAATTTGCCGCAGGAGACTTACATTATTGGCGATAAACTTACATTCAATGAATTGGTCCGTCTCGCCGAAGAAATAAAAGGTACGGAATAATGCCGCTTGAGAGAGCGTCGTCATCTCCGCCTGAACTGATAAAATTCCCAGGTAGCAAGTTTGCCGTCGTTCACGACTCAGTCGAAGATCTTAAGGCTTGCAAGTTAACTGAGCTTCCGGCGCATCGCGAAGTATACAAGTTCTATCCGAAGGAGGTCCTCCACAGCTTCCTTGCCCCTTTTGGGCTTAACTGCGAGCAAGGACAGGCCAACTTCAATCCTTCCCGTACCCTCAGTGATGAATTTCCGGAACTCAAGCCGCTGAAGGCTAAGGATGTGTTGGAGCGGGGATGGGGCAAAGCATAGGTCATTACGTTGAGGCCAGTCTGAATATAAATCAAGATGATCCTTTTCACTTGCGTTAAGAATAGAGTCAAGGAACAATTAGGTAAAAGCCACACCTTAGTGAGCGCAGTAAAATATATGCTCAAGCCGACTCGTTTCGTTGGTAGAGGCACGTGTCCGGGATGGCCGACGGCGATCATTTGAATGAGCGGAAGTGGTAGTCAGAAAACAAATGAAGGGACAATGCACAGAACTCTTTGGCGTAGCATTCTTCCAGCTAGATCCATGTTGTAGGCGTCGGCGCTTATGCCCAGCCAAGTCGGAAGAAGACTGACGTCACGGAACTTGGGGTTAACATGCAATAACTTCAACATGCCCGAATCGTCCTTGAAAATCCCTCTACAGCCACGAAGATATGTTTTAATATCTACATGCGCAAATCATAGGAATAATACCGCGCCTCTTGAGATTATACATGCCTATACCACGTGATCCAGGGGCCACACTTGATTTAATCGCCTCTGCTCTTGATAGGACATTCTTATCACTTATACATCAGCGGATCTAACAACAAGTACAACAACATGGCTCTCTCTGACGTATCTCAGATATGGCCACACGGTGTCGCTTTACTGTCAGCACTAAAATGGTTCCAATCTTATCATCCGTATCGCGTGAGCTTGTGTGAGATGGTCATGGACAGGCCGCCAAGGTATTGCATGATAGGCAGTCAGCACTACGGCGGTTCGGGCCTGATAGCAGCAAACGTTAGGCATGGCGCGATCGACATGTTCGACTATAAATTTCGATGTGTTGCTACAATCGAAAGGCAATTTTCATTCTGAAAAGTCCGACAAAAAGACCCATTACAACCCGCATCGGATCTCAATTCTGCCAGTCACAATGGGCACTCCATTATTCGAAATCCCTGCAGAATTCCAGGACAAGATCAAATATGTTGAACCTCTTGACACAAGATCAGACGAGGAAATCCTCGAAGCTCTTGCCAACCCTCCGCCCGTAACTTCGGAAAAAAACATCTGGGCATTTTGGCACTCTTGTCTTCGCGACATGCCAGCTTGGTGTCAGCGCAATGTGATTAATTGGTCCCGCATCTGCGGACTTTCTTGGACGATCCGTATTCTTGATAGCACCGGAAACTCCCCCTCCAGTGCTCTGAACTGAGTCAAAGAGGACGAGCTTCCGAAGGCCTTTGTTAAAGGCACCATGGATGGTCCCATCGGCTACACAGGCCCCCACAGCGCAGATTGTCTTCGGAGAGCTTGTCTGTATCAATACGGTGGCTTCTGGTTAGACGTGGGCTCCGTCCTATTCCGCTCGCTTGACGACCTCTGCTGGCGGAAACTGGAGGACCCAAACACCCCCTACCAAGTTGCTGGTTCCTGGATGTATGGCCAAGTGGTGGCGAACCACGTCATTGCAAGTCGAAAGGGTGACCCCTTTGTTAAGCATTGGTGAGTTACACCCGCCAAGCTTTCTTTTGTGATGTGTAGCTTATCGAGCTTCAGGCACGAGCTGTTCATGACTATTTGGAAGGACCGTAAAAGTTCAGATGGTGTACTCCAGCATCCTCTCATGGCCTTCGCCCAGAAAATTAAATTCGACGAAGCCCAGGCTCGTGGTTTCCAGTGGAACTGGGAGGGCCACATCCACAAGGTTCTCGAATACGATGCGCAGATTTGTTGCTGGATGCGCGTCAGCATAGCCGACGGCAACGGTGGCTTCAATGGCGTTGAGTACTACACTACAAAGGTGCTGCTATTCGACGCGCTGTATGAAGACTGGCCAGCAGAAGCCGTTATTGGCTGGAATGGCGAGGAGCTCTTTGAGTTATTGGCAACAAGACTTAACGCGGACCCCGAGTCTGAAGCGTACAAGACGGCGTACAAGACTGTCTGGAAATTGCTGACATCGTCAACGATGCAGAAGGTTACGCGTGCAGGAGGTATAACTTCAACGAAGTCATTAGGCGCGCTTTGGGATGAGAAGGAGAATGCTGATAAGGACCACGAATCTGGAACTCTTGCCGAGTTGCTTCGCCACGGCAGTGTGCACTTTCGACAAGATCGCGAGACGATGTACATCCCTGCCCCCAAGGCTGAAGAGTTACTTCACAAGGCTGTTTTGGAACCATGATACCTATGCATACTAGTAATATAGTCCGGACTTGCGAAAAGAAGCTTTGGTGGGTTGAAAGCAGGCAAAACATCAGATACCTAGGACTGCTTAGAAACGAGTGGCCTGGATAGTTTTCCTCAGATGAAGAATTCCTATGGTGGTAGGTTTTACTGTGTCCGCAATATCAGCAAACATATAAACTGCCAGCTTTGCGCTGATTCCTCATGTGGCTGTTCAAATGTTTAGTGCTTGCACTCCTCTTATGTAGTGTTTGTTATCAAGGGCAGCAAGGTGGGGTCTACCTCTTCATTTATAACAAACGAAAGAGAGGGATCAGAAAGACAAGAAAAAAACCCTTCTCTAGAAGACACTACAATCTTAGGGTGGATTAGCTCAAGAAGGACGGAACAAGAAAGACGATTGACAGAACTCGAGCAGCTGACCTAACTGGAATACATTATTAACCCTGTCTTAACCTATTCCAAATATACACGACAGGTAGGCTTATAGCAAGGCTCTTTGAAGGAATATTGCCATCGTTCCACTGCATGCAGAAGATGCATCGGTGAAGCCCAAATAAAGACACTACATATCCCACAAGAACCGATCGAATGCGGTTCAAAAGGATGCATACGGCCTCGATCACCTTTCTAAGCACCAATACTACCAGAGAAAGCCGGGTTATCCGCGATGTTGCCTATGCGCATTCTGCTTATCTTCAAGGGGTCATGAGGGGAACATATCAGCGGATGTCCAGTCTAGATGATTTTCGTTATTTATATCTATGGCTGCAGCATGACTGTTTTGAGCGTCTTGGAATTCTAGCTCAACGCTGCGTTGGAAAACACGGGCTATTGAGAACTATATCCTTTTCTAGCCTCCCGTTCACTCACAGTCACCACAGTAGTTCACCAGGTAAGAGAAACCTCGAGACCTGAGGAGTGTAGCTGCGACATGTATATATGTCACTACAAATATCCAACAGAAGCGGAACTCCTTCTGAAAATTACCTGTTTATAGCTTATAGTCGAAGCAGTTCCTTCTTTGTAGTCTCGTTAGCTCTGCGCGTTTTTCCAACAACGTAGATCCACAGTCAGCGACACATTTGTGATGGCAGAATGATTTCGCGCCATGCGGAAGGTGTAAGCATGCTTCGTAACTGGTCAAAGATTGCAGCAACGCGAATAGTAATTGCATAGCGGGCTGCCTAATCGAAGGCTTAGTTAGACTATTGTTTTTACAGTGTTCATCTTGAGGTTCCTAAGACACTGATGTTGATATCGAGACCATTTGTCTCGTACCATCATACACAGCGTGCTTCTTCCAAGTCTCGGCGTGCTTCTTGTCCTTTGTAATCTGTATCGCCAATGCTAGTTATCTAGTGATTGTCTCTTGTGAATCAGTCAGGTCGATTGCAAACACTTGATGCTTGAAATCTGCCCACGTCGCTTACAATAAAGCAGGCCATTCGGTCAATTAACCTTATTACGTCTTACCACGATGAGCTGTTCCCACCACACCAGCCGTCCGCGTGGCAATCAAAGTGGAATCAGCGCGCGGGTAAATCGCTTGCGATCCAAATGTGGCAATCGTCAGTAAGCGACAATATAACGACTCAGGTACTCACTCCACTATGGTCTAGACTCACAGTGACGGTGCTTTCTTCTGGCTTAGATCCAACGATTTAGTGAAACTGTGAAACCTTGAAGATCCCAGTCATCGCGCTCATTTTTTCATCAAGCAGAAACGCGGTCCTGTAATAATCCGCACGGCGCAAGTGTGGCAGGGCCTGGCAGGATGTCACTGGCAAATTAAAACAGCATGCCGAGTTCCGCGACAACGGGCCGCATCTAGCCTTTACTTCATGGGTATCCACAAATGGCCCCAGAGCCCACATATCAACGTGCTCCCTTAGATCCCTCCGTGGCCTTGACTCGAACTGGCGAATAGGATTGCACTGTTGGGACATGGACTGTCATTCTAAGCTGCAGAGGTGGCCGGCAGTGGCGGGTTTCTAGCTGAGACGCTAGGTAAATGAGACATTGAACATAGGGGTGAGCTTGATGGACAGGGCTGGTTACGGAGCTGCTTTCTTTTTCGACCTCTTGCCCGCTATCGCTTTTCAGAGCTCTCTTAATGACGGCTCTAGTTGGTGGCCTTCTCCGAAGGGTCCGGCTATGTGTTCTACGCGGTCGAGACCACGCGGAGCGAGCCAAGTCAAACGCAGTTAGGTATAAGATGCCAACTTCCCTTTCATTATCAGTCTTTCCGTAGCGATCTCATCGCACCCTATCGTTCTGCGCCTCCGCTTCAAAAACCAGCTCGTTCCAGCCAACATGCACGGCCTCTTGACCATCGGCGCGGCCCTCGCGGCTCTGATCCAGAGTACGAACGCTGCCACTAGCTCTGCTGCCACTTGGTATGAAGGTAACCTGGGCGGAGGAAACTGCGGATTTACCGGCTACACTCTTCCGGCCGGCGTTCTCGGTACTGCTCTGTCTTACACCAATTACGACGGCAACTGCGGCACTTGCCTTAATGTTAAGGGCCCAAAAGGAAACACCGTCAGAGTCATGGTGAGCAGATATGAAATCGGAACACTTCTAAGGTCTCTGACCAGATCTTTCTAGGTAGTTGATAAGTGCCCACAGGGCTGCGGCAACGGTCAACTCGACCTCTTCCATGACGCCTTTGCCAAACTCGATGACCCAAACAAGGGTAAAATCAACGTTGAATGGGAACAAGTCCCGTGCAGCATTACCTCCCCTATTGTTGTTCGCAACAAGAGTGGCACGTCTAAGTGGTGGTATGTTTTTGCAGGAGACCCAAAACGGACATTTAGATTGCTGACGGCTCCGGAAAATCAGGTTCTCCATGCAAGTCTTAAACCACAACTACCCCATCACCAAGTTTGAAGTTAGCATCGACAATGGCAAGACCTGGCAATCCACTGTCCGCCAGGACTACAATTACTGGCAAAGAAGTGGCAACGATGGCTTTGCCGTGGACAAGGTTAACATTCGTGTCACTTGCTCAAACGGCAAGCAGGTCACCGCGACCAACGTCGGCACGCAAGCCGGTGCTCAGTTCACCACTTCTGGTAACTGCTGAACATAAAAAGAGCATCAAGGACGATAGGGCGGCGAGATGTTCTAGCCTTAACTTGCAAGCAGATTTCCTGGCGGAATAAGTCTGAATACGTTTCAGGCCTGGTGGAGCTTTACTTTTCAATTGTATAAATTTTAGGGAATCTTTACATAGGTATCCGTATTCCGAAGATATTCCTCTTGAAGACATGCGTCAATGACGTCGCTGATTTAGGTCGTTAGAAGGTAGTAGTAGAGTGGAGAGACTGAAACTGGCGGTGACCAAAGTAGTGACACATGTTATTCGCAAGTCGCCTCAGAAACAACGTGTTGATGTTAAAGATGGTCAGATGTAGTTGAAGCTGCTTTCGGCACCTGAATATCAGCCTATATTCTACCTCGGTCTGCTGGTATATGTTGCAAAAGAGATTAAGTGAATGGTCTCACTTTCAAGCATGCTTGATGCGTGTAGACTTGCAGTAGTAGCTGATAAGACAACGAGACAACAAGAGTCGTTCGAAGGTGTGAGCACAGGTAATTAAAGGCTTAGGTCGGAATGAGGCCGAGTTACAGCAGAGAATATACCGTCAATGCCGTGCAAAGTATATCAGGTATAAGAGTATCGAAGTCAGCATCCAAACCATCACGCGGACGTCCCATGACCGATAAGCTGCGAAACAACGGCTATGAGATGTTAGAACCTATGATCCCATTCACTTCTTATCACTATGGATTCTATTAAGACATAAAGCCTACATACTCATGTTCCGTTTTTATTTGCACTAAGGTTGGTTCCAACTTTGTGTAGGGCGGTTGCGATATCACCTGCTTCGAGCGGCCACCGACCTGGGCATCGTCTCCGCGAAAGCCCGCTTGCGACCCGTGCAGTACGGAAATCCGGCGCAGCCCAGTAGCCTCAAAATGTTCACCAAGAAATCAGCCGGGTGCCGGCACATTCCAGACTTGGCGACTTATAGGCTGTCGAGCAATGCACCTGATACTATCGTCAGGCGGTTCTCTGTGGCATGCAACACGTACGTTTCTTTCTGATAAGGAGACATCAATTGCTCGGGAGCCCAACAATATGCAAAAGCGGATTTCCAATGTAAAGTAGTCATTCGGTGGCTTGACGGAATGGAGCTGTTGGAGTCGTGCAGAGGCGGTCGGGTTCGGGCTTCCGAGAATCCCCCTCTCCGAGACAAATTTTGAGAAGAGATACTCGTCGAGCCTCTCCTCTCGACCACCAATTATACACCCGATTCATCTCATTATGCATTCAGGTGATGGCCGCCAACTTGAGGGGCGGAGTTGCGGCTGTGCGATTCCTCCGATTGGCGGTGGGCTTGTCGAAAGACAGCCCGAACTAGTTGCCCAGGGGCCAAGTCAACATCTCTCAGCTCTTGGATCGCAGTCAATGACGGCTTGGGTCCAGGACATCATGCTTCAGAGACTTAGCCCGCTGCGACCCGTTCCCATGGTCGACGATGATCTGCTTTATCGCAGCCCCTTTTTGCGCTTGGGCTCCTTCGATCAGAAAAAAAGTGTCGGCCTAGTTAGTGATGGGTGACATGACTCCTCCACGCACCCGAAGATCTCCATCGCCAAGTGGAGGCATCAAGACTAGGGGTCGCATACCCTGGTCATATAAGAGGCCAACGACGTGCACATGATCAGGCGCAGTTCCAGCTGTCGCCCTGAACATACCATGGTAGGGTTGCGCCTCCTGGGCCATTACATTTTTTGCGCGAGCCAAGTGGTAGGGAATGCCAGTCAGACTAGTATCAAATCTTATTTCCTCCAAAATACTACGGTTCTGCCTAGAAAGTGGATGCTCGCGAGTGCTGTGCCGCAGCTAACCCAAAGTTCCCAAACGACTAATCTGTGGGAGATGAGCTTGCATATGTTTAAGCTTATAGCCACTTTCCCATGAAATCTCGTCTCGTTCAACAACCTTCCCTTTCCATAACCCCCAACTCGTCGAAGTTTCCAATAGCCCTCCAGAACGAAGTAATTGCCCATCGTTACGTAGTAGAACAAAGTAACCGCGTCGCCATGGGAGCAGCATCGAATCCTCCGCCACCAGTCCCCGAGGTGCATCACTCCAGTCTAGCTGCCCAGGACGTCTCAGTCCAACAGGCGGCGCCAATGCAGGAATTGGGCACAAACCCAAGCGTCGGACCAGAATCCGGCTCGAATGCCAACATTCCCTTTCAACAAGCGACACCGATTCACCCATCCGAATCACAACCTCCAACAAATCCAGGCCCCAGACTCGATTCCGAAATCTCCATCCAACAACCGGCGGCCACCCATGCAGCGGAGACTACTGCGTCAGCCCCGAACTCTAGGCCGGCCCCGGCAACGGGGATCCCGAGAAACCCTACCCAGAATGAGTAAGACCACTCTCGAAGCCTTTCCGATGAACGACACAAAAGTAAAAGTCAGTGCTAACCTCACTCAAGGAAAGATGCACCAGCCCCAGCCGACCACAAGGGTGGCCCGCCGCCGCCACCTCCCGTCGGGATGGTCACGCCTCTCCACATGCTCGGCGACTCACCCCAATGGATCGACTGCCCCTTTTGCCAGACAAGGTCATTGACGACCCTTGAGACGGAAGGCACCAGCATGCAAATGTAAGTGACGGCCTTACACTAATAGACCCATCGCACCTGAAGGAAAGAGACTGACTATCAACTTCACAGTGTCCTGGGTGGACTGTGTTGTCTCCTCTGTATCTGTCTCACATGCGTCCCCTGCATCGCAGGCTGGTGTGAAGACACTCATTTCAGCTGCTCCAACTGCCGCCACAGGGTTGCGACGAGATCTTACGAAGGCGTGCTGCAGGTTTTCGGGCCGGGGCCCATACCCTACGGCTCTGTGCCGTCGCAATACCAACCCATGCCGCCACCAGTCGCGGCGCAGCAGCCTGAGAACCCACCCCCGAAATATTCTTGAGAAAGAGAGGGTAAGCATTCAAATACCCAAGGATCTTGAAGAGAGTCAAGTAATTTTAATATGCAAACGAACTTCTGTGGAGAGTAGCTGCCAGTTACGCCACCCTATTAAGCAATAGGAGCCTATGTGAAGACCTGAGATACTAAAGGGGCGTGACTCCGATTCCTTCAGCACGAAGAGGCCAATGATTCTTTCTGCTTTTTGTGAATTATTCAACTCAAGGTCGTATCGCTGTGTGAGATTCTGTGCTCAGCTGCCCTTGGTTATCTACAAGAAACTCCAGCACAAGATGCTAGGTTTAAAGTCTTCGTCCTTACATGCTAGGCCGCGGCTACGGCAGTCCATTGTCAAGTACACCTACTTCTGACCATACCAATGTAAGTTAAATAAAAGTTTGAGAATGTTCTTAGTTTGTGTCTTTCATCAACCAGCTGGCAACCGATATCTATGAAAACCCGTCTCCCTCAGGAATCCATACATCACGCAGAACATTCAACAATCCATCTGTCGCGTGTTTCTCAAGCCCCTCTGAGTTACCCATGCCTAGGCAATCCAAGAAGACTGACGTCGAAGCCAAAAGCCTGCCGCCACCAAACGCGCCTCTCAAACCCCACCAAGGAGTCCATCCCGAGCTGCGTTAGAGGCACCGAAGTTGTCCAGGTACTCATCAGACCTGAGAAGAAAGCTAAACAGTCTCCGACCGATCTATCGTGCTAGTAAACTTACTGATTCTTCTGATCTGAGGAGGAAGCATCGAGCTTGGCACACGCCAGGAATGATTTCACTCCGTAGCTGCTATTTGATCCTGCCATCTCTGCCCCAGACTTGCCGGGTTTGTTGTGGTACACAGGTATTCTCTTGTCTTCCATCTACAAATTACGGTCTCCCATAGATCCATTGGTTGAAATACCGAGTTCGGTAGTGTTTCCGTCGACGTAATTATCTGCTGTCCACTCCACGACCGCTGAATTTAGCCGTTTAAAGAACGGCGGCTTTCAAAGCTTCCAGCACTCGGACTTAGTGACCTCAGTGATGCCGTGCGCGCCGACAGCCTCCGGCATTTTGCAGTGTTCTTCCTGGGAGACGTACCTAATGTCCTGCACGGCGCCAATGGCTATGGCTGAGCACGCGAGGCCCATGCCGGTCCTGTACTTGACGAATGAGTCCGAGGAAGTGTTCGCTCCAGGGTAGTTGGCTTGTCCAGGCTGACCAGTAACTCCGGAGAAGAGTACCATGAAGTCTAGCTCAATGCCTGCGTCGATCGTCAAGTGGTGTAAATACCAAGTTCCCTGGACCTTGGGCTCCACGGCTCGGTTCCAGTCGTCCAAGCTCATGCGAGAAAAGTTCTTGTCGCGAATGATTCTTTCCAGGTTGGGGGCCTGCCCAACGGCTCGGGCAACGTCGACCATAAGTCACGCTGAGAGAGTTTCTAGCACATACGACCATACCCATTGGAGAACTCGGGATCCCGTCCGCTCTCCCATAGATAAGCCAATGAGGGCCGGATTAGTAGTTGGGTCGGTGACNGACCAGCGAATACCTGGTGTTGTATGTNATTTTTGTGAGTTATTTGCCGGGCACCCGCCATGCACGACCATATTCTCTTTTGCCAGAGGAGTGATGTCCCTCCCCCTTTCTGAGATGAGATGTGATCGTGCGAAAGACCCTATTCGCGATCTGTTAGTTTCAACAACCTGCCATAACTTATTGAACGACAAAGATGAATACCTACCCTTTCACGAGATGCATCCGGCGGATAGCTTCTCTGTCCAAGTCGAAGGAACAGTAGGTACGGCAATCGAGGAACACGTCCATGTCGAGCTTCCCGCGACCCAAGGTCTTTTTGGTGATGTCGATAACTTTCCCAAACTCAGCTACGCAATGCCACGTGGCGTGCAAAATCTCACTAAACGGTGTTCAATACCAAGTCCACCCCTGGCCCTTCGTCTCGTTCATCAGGCCATCTACAAACGCGATATCTCGAGAGTTGAAGATGCGATTACGCGCGAGCCCAAAAGTATGGGACAGATACTTTGCTTTTTCTTCGGTGCTGACGGTAACATAGACCTCGGCTCCTTGCATTCTTGCGGGTCGCAAAGCGGCAAGGCCGACACCGCGAGCAGCGCTGTGGATGAGAACTAATTTGTCTCTTCCGCAGGTCGCAGAGGTTCAACAACGAAACATAGTCATGGCAAACACTGTAGGTATTGTAGCTGCGTCATCGAAGGACACGTTCCCAGGGATCTTTATATCCATCGTAACTTTCTCACTGACGATGCACTGGACCCTGCTGATGACGAGGCTGCTCTTTTCCACGAGGATCGCAGACACTAACACTCTCATTTCTGTATCTGGATCAAAATGATGAATGAGACCCTTTCGATTTTAGTAGGAACTCTTGTTCAATGCTTTTCTTCAATATGGTCGCACATGGCAGCCATACCGCCACACTGTATGCAAGCGTATATGACAGCCTGATGAATGTAGTATTTGGTCTCGTCACCGCAAAGACTTTTCGGAGTACTAGCAGTAGCCGCTCTCTGTGCAGTCCATGTTCGATATCATGAAAGCCAGTGAATTTCGGACTGTCATTCATTCCTGCCTTCTCTATAGTGCCGTAATACCTTCTCCTTTCAACCTTTTGTGACACAGACGTTGTTTTTGGTGCGCCTTTAAGCTCGAAATGCTCTGAAGTGGCCTTACCACTACATTGCTCGGTCCGAAAGTGACTGTTATGTCATGCTACGGCCCAATGCCACCAACGACTGATGACAGAGTCAGTAAGGCGAACCGGTCGAAAGCGTGTCGCAACCTCTACTCGGCCACCTTCGCTCAGTTCAAGGGCGTTTTCGAGAATCATATTACGGTTTGTGAAGGTTCCGTTTCTAGGCCTTTTTTCTTGAAGCTACTGCATGGTGATTTGCCTGATTGCCTCGCCAATCATGGAGATGCAGGCGGCGCACGCGGAAATCACATTGCCTTCGATCGTGTGATCGCGAAGCCAAGGTGAATCACTAATCTGCCGGATCTTGTGAAAGCTTGGCTCCAAAGCGGTGCTCTTCAGCTGGCGAACCCGCAACAGAGGATGAGCGGAAAACTCACGGAAGCGTCATTCGCGCAACATTCTCGACTCATTCCAATATTCGGCGCTGTGGTTCCATGGGTAGTGAGGCAGGTCAGGCAACGCTGTTGTCTTGCGGGTCAACTGGTCGAAATCGATGGGCACATTAAACTGAAATCACTTTCCAACAGACGCCAGAAACGTGTCAGTGCAACCATCTCCACGATTCAAGGCTCCCGATAAAAGGTGTTGCTGAGCTGTTTCCGTTGTTTTCTGCGGTCAATATCTGGTCGGACTGGCTCAAACAGAGCTGCATGTGATCCGATCTCAAGAAACGCGACACTGGAGATATTTCTGAGAATTCTGGCAACATCACTATTTAAAAAACACAGGAGACTCGAGGTTCTTCTGCTAATTAGACCCCTCCAGCCGATCTGCTTGAAGTGGCTCACCTGTGCCGTCAGCGGTGGAAAAGAAAAGCGGTCGCTGCCTCAAGTTCTTGTCAAAGCCTTCTGATTCTGACTTTGAATTGCAGAACCCGGGAAGACACTTTTGGAGTGTTGTAGTGTAAGACTCTCCGACTTGAGCCATGTGATAAGAGTGGTAAGCCTTGTCAACTTTCAATAGTATGGCTATGATTGTAGGGTGTTCCTGTTGAATAAGTCCAAAAGCCGCTTGAACTTCTTCGGCATCATCCGAAATGGTAACGCTTTGATGAAGTTCTCGCAAGCTACGATGGCATTGAGCGGCAATAGGAATTTGTTGGCCTGCCCTCGTGCAAGGCCGACTGCTGCCTTGGCTACAGGACGGCTTTGTCCATTTGCCTCCAAACCTCTTTGCCAGACAATAACGATGGCCTCTTGAGTAGTGAGCATAACAGAAACATACGCTGCTGCAATTTAAACGCTGTTGTGGCCCACTGCAGCATTTGGGGGAACTCCCATTTGGGTGAACTCCGATAGATGCAAAAAGGCTGACGTGAGCAATGTGTACGGCAGTGAGAAGTGGCTGCGGAAGCCTTGCCCTCTGTACGCCTGATTTCCTAACCGGTTCAAGAAGTTATTCTTCAATGGTCCAGCCAGGTGAACGAGAGACTTCTTTTAGGTGACTCCTAGGGGACTTGGTGCTATCCCGGAAAACAAGACCGTCGTGAAGAAGTAATTCCCGGCCCATTCGCGGCCACTGAGTACCTTGTCCTTTGAACACCATGACCAGATCATGGGTCTTGCTGCCTGTGCGTAATCCCTGAGTTATGGTGTTAGAAAACTTGTCTTCGCTTGCGATCATCTAAGCCGGATGTTGAAGGTGCTGTCTTCTGTTCACGAGTTTATAGGCAAGCCTCTCGAGATTATTCGGGGTTTTCCTGTTCCAATAGTGGAACGCGCTCGCCATCTTCCGCAGAGACAGGGGAGATGTCGCTGAAAACAGTAAATGAATGAGGCCTGCTTTCTATCAGAGAGGATGTTCCCGCGATCGGCGTGGATGATGAGCCACATACTTTGAAGCCGCACGCCGAGTCGACGATGGCGTGTGCGTTTGATCCAGCGATTCCAAAAGAATTGACACTAACGCGTTCCAGATGGTCTTGGGGCCAAGGAGATGGCTCGATAGGGACGGTCCACTTGCGCTCTTTGAATGGAATCTTCGGGTTCGGTTTGGCGAATTTGATGCTCGGGGGGATAGGACGGTTTTCAAGCGACAGGACAGCCTTGAACAAGGATGTTAGACCAGATGCACCTCGAGAATGCCCAAGATTAGGCTTCACTGATCCGATATACGCCCCGGCATCCCCAAAGACCCTCGCAACTACGTTAGCTTTGATCGGATCCCCAACTGGAGTGCCTGTGTCGTGGCACTCCACAAAAGCCGTTTGATAGAGGTCTGATACGCCAGGATCTTGATATGCCTTCCTCATCAGGGTTTCCTCGCTCTCTGTGCTTTGATGGGCAATTTCCTGCATTTTGCCGTCGCTGTTGGTTATCACAGACCGGATCACAGCTCGGACAGGGTTGCCATCACGAAATGTGGCATCTAACGGCTTGATAAAAACAGCTGTAACGGCCTCTCCGCTAACGTACCCTTTGGCGTCGTCTGGAAACGCTCTGCAATGGCCTTCCTGCGAGATAATGCTCTTCCCTGACATGAATGTTGTCATTCTAGGTGCCATAACCAGGTTAACGCCTCCGATGACTGCGGACTCGCAAACCCTGGTCTCTGGTCCTTGCTTTGCATCTCGAGCCAATCTTCCCCAAAGCTGCCTACGTAACACCCGATAGGACTTCCCTTAGTTACTTCCAGTCAGCGGGTGTGCACCTCTAAGTAAGCTTTGAATACATCGTTCCATTCTGCTTTTGCGTACCTTGAGATTGATCTCCGCGGCATCGTCGAATGCCTGTCGGACCACTTCTAGTAATCTCCGTTGCTGGTGATCGGCCAGCTCAAGCTCAGCACGGCGGAGTGAGAACCGGCCTGTGTCAAAGCTAGGTAGCTTGAAACTCTCATCAAGAAGTATCAATGCTCAGTTTCAATGTTCCCCGCATGCACAACGTCTGGATAGGAGGCTGAGATACTGTGGCGTGACTCGGGAACGCGGCCGCTTACATCACCCTTTGCTAAAAGGAATTCCCAAAAGTCCTGCGGACTCTCAAGACCACGAGGAACTCGAAGTGCCATGCCGCTGATGGCGATTGGGTGAGGGCGTAGGGTCTGTAGAAGAGGAGATGCCGCTACTATTGACATGCCCACAGAGGCCTTCCGAAGTGGAACCGCTCACGAGCTTGGTTGGTGAAGGTGGCACATGGCCATTCACAGCCTCGGTTTCGTGGTTTTCGATCAGTTTCATTTTTTTGATTGCGCGACTGATTTGAGAATGTTTCTGTTTAGAGGAAAATTGTTTCAGGATTGAAGCAGTAGAAAGAAGATCTGGCTGTCAATCTGAAGCTGGGGATGGTGACATACGAGAAATACGACTGGGACTCGATACCAGTCGTCGGTCAAATATGTCCAGCTTGGACCAAGCCCATGCACAACTTCTACCTCGCCATTCACTTCCAGCTCGAAGGTTTCCCGGTGTAACTATCCTACCAGCTTTCCGGTGGTACCGAAGGGAACCGATAGGTTCAGGATTATCTTCAATGCACATAATTCGGATAAGGAGGTCAAGAAGCTTGCTGCTTCTATCTGCATTTGGGCTAAAGAGACCATAGAGTGTGAGGTCCATAATAGGCTTAATGGGCCCGGGGTTCCACCAAAGTACTGCGCGGCTGCTCGTTATGTACATGGTTTACTCGTTGAGGAGGGCTTGGTTAGTTTGCCTAGTCAGTGTGGGTTGCTCTCATCGACTTAAGTCACATGTGTTTTTAGGCTACAATTTAATAATCGTAGAGTGTTTACTGAATGGAAGTGAGGTTTGTTCGTGCATCCTCCTTGCATCTCTGCTTTAAAGCTCCATCGTCAGATATTGATGCCACGCCTTGAGAACGAAGCAGCGGAAATTTGTCAGTAATAAGACTACGGTGCGGCGTTAGAAAGCTTACACTCTCTCGGGTGTTTGGACTGGATATCTAAGCCAACGATTTCACGTGTTGGGTTTCGCCTCGGTAAGGGAATTCAAGGAAGCCGGAAAGGGTGGGCAGTCGGGTGTGGGGCCGATGAAGCCAAGCTGTTCGAGTCGGTGGTTCCGGCGGAACGGGTGGCACCCACGATAACGACACTCTTCTCATCCGTCCGTATCCCATACACCCGTACCAATGAACAATGAAAAAATTTGCGACTGATTTGAATTGAAAGTTTAGAATTTTCCTTGCCTCAACCCTTCGGTCGGTAGGCATGAAGCAGTCAACAAATTAAAAGACGTACGTAGTGCAGGTGAGCCGATGAGCTGATGTGAAAGTTAGGAGACCGATCTGATCTTGTTTTCGTCCGAGAATTCTCTGTATTCCCAGCCATGGGATATTCTGGCCTCACACATTGTAGGTTGGCATGTACACATTCAGGGCATTGGAAGGCCAGTAGCGTAGCCACTGCTCAGCAAGAGCAGAGGCGCGATAAGGGGCCAGAAATCTCTGCACCTCGGTCTCTTGCAAGGATAACACATTGCCCCCTTACGAGTATTTGAGCGCCAACTTCAAATGCAATATTACCAGGAGTCTAGCCAAGAATGGACACCTGGTATCGCAAAAGGTCAAGCGGCATTAGTTTGAGACACTCGAATGGTCGAATGATCAACTTCAATGTGAGACCTTGTCACGACAAACAACCCATCTGCTTCGCCGGACAGGTTGTACCGGGTTACCTCATAGAATTTTGGTGTATGGCTTTCTTCACCCAGCGGCTTGCCAAACTGCTACATGCATGCTCACCGATGTAGAAATAGCTAGGATACTACCCAGTTGATGCTCAACTTTTCTATTGCCGCAGAGATCATTCATCCCTCCTAATAAAGTTCATTGGTGCCTGTTGGCATATATTCGACCGGAAGTCGATCCAGTTTCGGTAACTTACAAGATTGGGCCTTCCAAATAATATCTCGCCGCGAAGAGGGCTAAGATGACTTTGAAACACAAAATGAACAATTGTTCCTCCTACAATCAGCTCTCATCGGGACTAAGTACTCCATTCTGTGAGCTTATTATGTAGGTGGTACGTTCAACGTCACTTGTTCATCATCATTAGCCTCTCGCGAGTATACTTTTCTTGATCATATGCTTTGGAGAAAGCGATGTAAGCCCGTCAGCCCAGCCTGCTCCTCTCATACGTGCAACTACAGCAAGCCCTCGCCACGAAAATGAACCAGTCAACACCTGATTCTAAGGTGAATGGTTGGTTTGAAGACGACCCTAGTCCCTGTCATATATCTTTCCTAGTACGAACACAAACCTGTTTTTCGGTCTGGCAAGAAAACCTGCAGCCATACGGATCTATGCGGAACCCCGAAGCTAGGTAGCGAAGTAGTAAATCGCGTTGCTCGTCCGATAGATGTTTTCGGATTCCAAGTATAACTACCAAAGACCCATGAGCCGTTGAATTTGCTTTTGAGCTGCGTCCCCAATTCGGCGGTTGCATTCGTCTGCGCCAGTCTTGGCGAAAGGCGTTGTGTGTTACTAGTCCGTCGCAGCCTTCACTTGATTCATTTTGCCTCGAGAGGACTTTATCCTAGCTCACAAACTCGCAAACTCGGTGGTCGCCTTCAACGCTATCATCTTTCAGTATCATCAGCACACCTTTTATCCAGGTTTTTTTGCCTTCTCCGACGAAACCGTAGCCGGTTCAAGAATTATCAAGTATAAATCTGCTCTTCAAGCTCAATCCAATTTCCGGTTGAGATCGACCATTTCGTTACCATGGTTCCCATCATGTCCCGTATCCGCCCTCTCGAGGCGCTCGTGCTCGCGGCATTCGTCACCAACGCCGTACGCTTCGACCCAACTTTGGCAAAGCGAACAACTCTGCTCCGAACAGAGAAGGAGGAATTCGGGTCCTGGTATGGGGCTCCCACACCAGCTCCGAGGCCGCGGCTTGTCGCGGCGGCTCTCAAGAGACAGAACGCAGCCGAAACCTGCGGTTTCCTCGCCTTAGGTACGCATCGGCTTTCTCCTCTGCCGGCCAATTTTTGTGTTGAACTCGACTGTTCGAACTCTGCCTGAATAATCCCATTCATGAACAGAAAACGGCCTCAGCTTGGAACTCAAGCCTTGGGCCTGTGGCGAGTCCTCAACTTGTGCCACCTTTGGCGACTTCTTCGGCTGCGCAGTGGACTCAACGCCAATCCTGACCTGTTTTGACGCCACAGCAGCGATTTGCGCTCAGGCAAGCCAGAGTATCACCGTGTTATGCTGGTTGGTCTCTCCCGTGCTCGGCAAGTACGAGTACCTCAAGGCACAACTGACATGCTTCGCGCTCCAACAAGCACCGACCCTCGTTGGCCCTCCTGCCTTACCGGGCTGAAAGCCCTGCCCAACGACTCACCCACGATAACCGCGTTGTGGTGTGCTAGGGACAGTTATGGAGGAACTCAACCCGTTTTTCAAAACTCGGACGCTGCTGTCAACACTACTACAACCCCCTCCTCGGAGAGCGGTTCGCTCACCACGTTCACCAACACACTGCCGGTGGATAATAGCGCGGCAACACCTACCCCTTTAGATGGTCCTGTCTCAAGCGACCCGCCCATTGGTGCAATCGTCGGTGTGGTCATCGGCGGCCTCGCGATCGTGGGCCTGAGCATTCTGGGTCTTGTTTGGATGCTTCTCCGCCACCGTACGAAAGCCAATAACGAACGCGACGAGCACAACAAAGCGGCACGCAGAACGGACCAGCCATACACCTACTCCTCGATGCCAAAAATTGGCGGTTCGAATTCTAATTCCATATACAGCGAGACTGCTCGTCAATCCTCCATCCCCGCAGCCATTGGTTCCCCAGGTTCTGAGGCTTATCGCCAACACATACACACCTCTTCTGCTGTTTACCCAGCCACTGGAAACATGTATCAGCAGCAGGGACCTTCGCCGTCCTATGGCGCCGTCACCGGTCCCCTCGGCCGCCCTCACCGCCGTGTGTCCGAGGTCCCCGTTACTGACCCAAGCGGTATTAGCAACAATGTTTCGGAGCTCCCGTCCCAGTATTACCGTTCACCGTGATCTTTTCTCTCGATTAGAAGCTACAGGGGCAAGCGTAAAGTTATAAGTGAGTGTGACGATAGGCAATGGCGTTGGGCGTGGGAAAGGTCCCCCGTACGGGTGAATGACTGAGAGCTTGTCCTTACCGACGCTTAATGATTCACCGACATATTGGTTTAATCAAGAAACAGAGTGTCTTCAGTTTTGATATTCACCAAAAATCCCAGTTACACTTGAATCTCTAAGCACGTTTAAGCAATGAAGAGGTCACATGGTACATATTTTCTCAGTTTTGATGCACATTTTCTCTCAGAGCACCGCTAATATAGGTGTCTCGAGACACTGTGATCCAACCAAAGTCGATCGATATCTTCACGCTGAAGGGCCAGCAGAGCAAAAGTAGTAAACATAACATACCCCTAAGGCTTAAGAAATGGTTACTAACTGGTCGTCGCCAAAGAGTTTGCATGGACTCTCAGCTTCTGAAGCACGGCGAGGGAATGGAGCTTGTGGGCTAATCTGGGGAGACATCAAGTTAAAAGCGTAGAAGGAGCTCGGTATTACTTGGATCATTAACTGGGTGAATGCTGTGAGGATTTGCGGCTTGCGGAACAGATCTAAACGCTACCATCATTGTCCCTTCGACCCCGACTCAGTCAAAAGGATTGGCCACAGACCGCTGCTTCATTACGATGTCTGGGACGGGTCCATCAAGCTCTATAATACAACAATATAGTAGTTGCCAGGAATTCAGCTCATCTTAATGTACGTAACTAGTGGCAATTATCAATCAAATTATAGCGCACCTATAACGAAAAACGGCTCTAGAATCACTTCCGTCCGCCCCTACTTAAATATCCTAACTTACGCCTCCCTAATTATAAATAATTAAAAAGGAATAAAATGTTTAATGATATTAAAACTAAATAAAAAATAAAGCTATGTCACGAAGTGGTTAACGCTTACCGAGCACACGGACCGGTATAGGTACAGGCTATTCTTATAACATACTGTTACGGCCAGCCTTCTAACAGTGAGGGTCTGCTAACAGAAGCTGAGGTTTAATGCTGACTGAATCTCGCTGGAGTGCTGTGTTGGTCTTGTTAGTATAATTAATAGGTTTAGGCTTATATAATAATTAGTTATATAAGTTAATAAGGTAGGTTAATATAAGGTTAATTAGTTTATAGAGAGTTAGCTAAAANAATAAATTATAAAATTAATTACTAAAGAACTATAAAAGCTATTAAAGTATAAGTATCCTTTATATTTATATACTTAACAGATTATTATTTATAACTATAATCCTTAGTATTAGATTACTCTTATAGCTTAATAATCCTTAGTATAGGATTACTATTAGATTATACTAATCTAAAATAATCTATTATATAATTTACTTCTATAGTTCTTTTATAAGCATCCTTAATAACGTTCCCTTTATATCTAACTTATTAGTATCCTAGTACTTTCCTTTATTCTTTTATAATAATATTACTAAACTAATTTTAAGTTATAATATTAGGTCTCTCCTTTAAGGCGTAAGTCCCTTTAAGTAGTATAAGTAGGTTATTTACTTTTAGGTTAGAAGGTTATTAATTATACTTCTTTTAATAATATTAATATTATATTTAGTTATATAAGTAAATAAAAAGCTAATTTTAAAAATTAAAAAACTTATAAACGTTACGTTTTTATTATAGGTATTAAGGTATATAGTATAGATATTATACTTTATATAAGTTATTTTAAATTTAATAAGGTCTATAAAATAACTAAGGATTTAACTTACTATAGTAAATATATTTAGCTTAGTTAGTTATATTATAATAGAAATAACGTTATAACTACTTATAAGTTTTTATTTTTAGTTATATATAAATTTTTTAATAATTATATAGTAAATTATTATCTCTCTAAGTAATAAAAAGTAAAAAAGGAGGAGTAAGATATAGAGGAGGCCTTAGAAGTTCTTTAGACTTAGTTAGTAACTACTTTAGGTTATTTATTTTATTTAAGGAAGTAAAAGTACTTTCTTAAAGACTATAGTTCTAAATTAATTTATTAAGGTCTTTAGTCTTTAAATAAACTTAAGGTAAAGGATTATTATATTACTATATAAAAGGCTAGTATTAAGAAGGATCTTATTAACTAAAGCGTTAGTAGTATAGTTAACTAAAGTTTATTAAGTATAAGAGATTTTTTAGAAATTAGGCCTCTAAGTCTTAATATTACTAAAGTAGCTCTAAGTAATTCTAAAGGTTTTTAATAGGTTCTTATATATTATCTTTATATCTATATCTTTTTTATTTAATAAGGTATTTTATTTTATTATTATTTTATTAATAGTTAATAATTCTCTTAACTTTATATTATAGTTTAATAGTATTAATAATAATATAGTCCTTAATATATAATCCCTTTAATACTAATTTAAAGAGTAAAATATAAAAAACTAAATAATACTTTATTATATTTAGTAGTAAGAGTTTATAGTTAATATTTAAAACTTCTTAGGTAATTTTAAAAGGTTTAAGCTTTTTATAGTTTAATTAATTATTTAGTTATTTAGTTTTAATATTACGTTTAAAGAGGTAGGTATTATATCCCTCTTTAAAGGTTAGTCCTTTAATCTTTAACCTATTAGTATTTTAATTATTTATTATTTAATAAATTTAAGGTCTTTTTTTAGGTTTCCTTAAAGTTCTTTAATTTATTTTATATTAACTATTACTTTAAGTACTATAGGGCCTTATTAAGGTTCCCTATATACTATTAAATTAAAGCTATAGTTAAGGTAAAAAGGTAATTATTTTATACTTTCTTTTATTATACTATTATAAGTAAACTAAGCGGTAAGTAGTAGCTTAACTTAGTTATCTTATTAATAATTAATATAGTATTATAAGTACTATTTAAGTATTTAGTTAATTTATTTTATTTATTTATCTATCTATAAGTAAAAAGCGGTTAATAGTTTATAATTTACTTTAAGATATAAGATTAGTAATCTTTAAAACTTAGATATAAATAGCTTATCTCTATTTAATATAATTTCTTTTAGTAAGCTATATTAGTTAATAATAGTTTAAAGGAAGATATAAATAAGATCTTTTATTATATTTAATTCTAAATAGGGAATAAAGTAGGTATATTTTATAAGTTAGTTTATAGTAATGTTACGGCTAGCCTTCTAATAGTAAGGGGTCTATTAATAGAAGCTGAGGTTTAACACTAACTGAATCTTATTAGGGTACTGTATTAGTCTTATTAGTATAATTAATAGGTTTAGGCTTATATAGTGATTAGTTATATAAGTTAATAAGGTAGGTTAATATAAAGTTAACTAATTTATAGAGAGTTAGCTAAAAGANGATAAATTATAAAGTNTAATTACTAAAGAACTATAGAAGGTATAAGTTTAACTAGGTCGGTCTTATTCTATATACTTACTTAATAAGGTATTATTATTCTTTATAAGGATGGATTCTATTTACTTAGTATATAGGATCTATATCTTAACGATATAGTACCTATATCCTTAGTATATAGCTTACTTATTATCTTATTATTATATAATTCTTCTTTAGTTCTTTTATTTTAGATAAGACCCCTTTATTCCTATACCTTATATATATATAGCCCTTAGNTACTAGCTATTTAGGCGTCCTTAGTCTTATTATATCTTATAGGTTATAATATTAGGTCTCCCCTTAAAAGGTCTAGTCCCTTAGACTAATATAAGTAGGTAGTATACCCCTAAGTTAGAGGGTCGTTAAACTTACTTCCTTTTTACTATAATACTAATACTATATTAGGTTGTATTTAAAAATCCGGCTCTTCTTATTTTATACTTTATTCTACTTATAATAACGTTTTCTAAAGATTTAGTTCTAATAACGTTATATTATATTTTTATTATTTCTATATAAAGCACCCTTATTATATAGCTAAGGGATCTAAAGTTTACTAAGGATATAAGAATCTTAAGCGCCCTTATAATAGTATAGTTATAGCTTTAAGTTATAAGTTACTTTTATAGTATTTTTTTTTATCTTTATATTAATTTTTAAGTAGTTTAGCGGCTTAGTAACTAACGTTAGGAGTAAGAGGAAAAGGAAGAGCAGGCTAGTAATGCCCTTTTAGAGCTTTATAAGAAACTAACTTAAATTTAATTTAAGGTTATAGAGGCTGTAGGTCGGCTTATAAGGATTTATATAATTTATAAGAAAGTAAAGGAGCGTTATATAGAGACTTTTACTTAGGGGATATAGAAGTTAGAGGAGGAGGATTAAGTAACTCTAGCTCTTAACGGTTTAGAGTAGGATATAGTATTAAATTTATAATATATAGGTATACTTAATAAGGTTAACTAGCTATCTTTTAGGATTAGTAAGGAGTTTATTAATTTAGGTCCCTTAGTACTAAATATTAGTTTAAGTACTCCTAAAGTAACTACTAGTAGTACTAAAGGTTTATAGTTAGTTCCTATATATTATCTTTATATCTATATCCTTTTTATTT
>MPGH01000083.1:54724-67198 GCA_001937105.1 Colletotrichum chlorophyti
TTTATTATAACTATATTAATTCTATAAGGTTATAATAACTAGGAAATTAAAGTAAAGAAAGTATTCTTACTAACGTTCTTTTTTTAAAATTTAATAGTTTAGCTATAAAAGATTTATAAGCTTTTTATTAAAGTAAATTAACCTCTAAAAGTACTAAATCTTCTCTTTATTTAATATTTAATAGGCCTAAAGGGTATTATTATTATTATAAATATAAATATATAGTAATATATTAAAACGTTTATTATAAACCCTATAGCGTTTATTTATAAAATTATAAAAATAATAAAAAGGTATATATCCTATACGTTATAAGTCTTCTTTTTAAAAAAGAACCTATTATAAGTATACTTAGTAAAAAAGAGAAGAATTAATTAAATAATAATATATTATTACTACTAAAGCTTAAGTTAGAATAAGCTACCTTTAATAAAAAGGCTATAATAAAATTAAATACTTTTAAAAAGGTAGACTACATAATTAACTTAATTTTAAATAAAAAACCCTTTTTAAGCTATTATACCCTTTTAAAGAAGAATAGTTAAAAGAACTATAGTAATATATTATTAATAATATTATATATAAAAAAGTCTAACCCTTTATTAATAAGGTAGGGGTACTTATTTTATTTATTTTTAAAAAGAACGGTATATTAAAGCTATATATAAACTATAGAGGCTTAAATACTATTACTATTAAAAACTACTTACTACTACTTATTAATAAGCTTTTAAATAGACTTTAAGGAGCTAAATAGATCTCTAAGATTAACCTAAAGGACGTATATTATAGAATTAAGATTAACCTAAAAGATAAATAGAAAACTACCTTTAAAATATATTATAACTACTTTAAATATATAGTTATACTATTTAAGTTAACTAATACTTTAGTTATATTTTAAGTAAATATTTACTAAACGCTTATTAAGCTATTAAATATATACTATATTATATATATAAATAATAGCTTAATAAGCGTTTACTTTTAAATAAAAGAAGCTTATATAAAGGATCTTAAGGTAGTCTTATACTAATTATAAAATATAAGCCTATATATAAAATAAAATAAATACTTATTTTACTAATAAAGAGTTAAATTCTTAAGCTATATTATTACTTTAAAGGGAGTCTTTATAAATAAATCCTAAGTATAAGCTATTATTAACTAAAAACTACTAAAGTTAATTAAAGATATATAAGTTTTTTTTTAAATTCTATAACTTTTATAAGAAGTTTATTTCTAAATATTCAAATATTATAAGCCTTATAATATTACTATTAAAAGGTATAAAGAATAAATAAAAAGTTTTTACCTTTAACTAAAAAGAAGAATAATAAACTATATTTAAAAAGCTAAAGACTACATTCTACTTAATAATAGTTCTATAATACTAAGATTTAATAAAAGATATAAAAGTTAAAATAAATATATTACTTAAAGCTATCTTAAGTATTTTATTTTAACTTATAAAAGGTTAATAATAACTAATTATATACTTCTTAAGGAAGTTTTTAAACGTTAAATAATATTAAGGTATAAGCTAATAAAAGCTACTTATTATTATAAAAAGCCTAAACTACTAAATATATTACTTTTAAAGAATATTAAAAGTATTTTAAGTCCTTATAGACTATTAAGTACTTAAAGGTATTATTATTATATTAGTATAGGACCTTTAGGGACGACTTATAAGATAGGTATTAAAGTAGGGCAGTGGTTAGGACGTAGATTTCTTACTTAATTCACTTTAGTTATTATGGTTTTTCTTTTATATCCCAGTATAAAATAGGGGTTTAGAGCATCTTTTAGTCCTAATTAAGATAGAAAGATATAAACAGAATATAAATATAAAGAGGATTAATAGTAATAGTATAGTTATTATTATAGTCTTTAGTATATAGATACTTATAGATAGATAGAGATAAATTATTTAGATTAATTTCCCTTAAGAGACCTTTTTTATAAACGCTTCTTTTAAGATACTTAGTAGTAGTAATAGTACTGCTACCTCTCTTAAGGTACCTTTACTACTAAGTAATAAAGTATACTAAATCTACCTAATAGCTACTTATATAACAAAAGACCTTATTTAAGCCTTATTAAGGCTAAATAAGCTCTCTTTCTTTTATTATAGTTCCTTAAGGGTAGTAGTAGGTAGTAAGTCACCCTTAAGGCGTTAGGACTAAGGGTGTATAATAGTTCTAGGATTTAGGTAGTATATGTTATTTCCTACTTACTTACTTACTCACTTGATTCCTTACTTCGTTTTAATAGTACCTTAAGGGCGAATTAAACGCCCAATCTCCTTATTACTAATGTTTTTTATTATCACTAGTATACTTAAAAAGCTTTAAGAAGATCAGATATAATAAGTCTAATAGAAAATAAGGGTATAAAGAAGACCTTAAAAAATAATAGTAACTTAATATATCTTCCCTACCTTAATAAGGGATAAGATATATAAGATAACTAACTAATCCTATAGCTCTAATATAAGTTAGAACTAAAGGATATAGTAATAACTAGATAAAATAAGATATAACTTAAATAAATAGGAATTAAAGGAAGTTAATAAGATAAGAAACGAGTAGCTAAGTTAGAATCTAAGATAGCGCTAAAGGGAGTATTTAAGACCAATAAGGCTGACTTTAAATATACATTTAAAGGCTAGGTGCTTATAGGAACACTTTACTAAGGGGTAATTAGTCTAATTAAAGCGGCGTATCTATCTATAGTTAAATAATAAGAGATTTAAACTAATACTAATAGAATAAAAGTAAGGAGAGTAACCTTCTATATAGGCCTAAATTTAGCTAAGTTAAATATATCTATAAAAGTTATAAGATATATCTAAAAAATAATAGGACCCTTATTAAAAAAAGGTATAAAAATAGCCCTAATTAGCTTAGTAGTAATAATTTAGTTTACTACTAAAAGAGTTAAGGGACTTATAAGATAGATTATTATAAAGCTAAGAGGATAGATAGTACTAATATATATAGACTTTTAATTATTTATAAGGAGTCTTTAAATAATATATTAGGAAACTTAGCTATTACCTTATACTACTTACTATAAACCTAATTAACTAATAGGTCCTTTAGAGAACCCTAGCTTTAAGGACTACTATAACCTAAAGGTAATTATATAAAGTAATAATAAAATAAGCTAATATAATATAGATAAACCTTTAATAGGTTCCTCCTCTTTTAGAGAGAGAATATTAACTATACCTATATTAAAACCTAAATATTTATTACCCCCTTTACTTAATTAGGCTTAAAAAAAGGATAATATTATTAGTATAGTAGACCTAATAAAGGTTTTATACGTTTTATACTCCCTTATCTAACCTAAGCCTTAAAGTACTAAGGTTAAAATACTACCCTTTAGAACTACTAATACTACTACCTTTATAGGGACTAATGTCTCTAACTTCTTTAAGAAGTATAAGGCCTATATAGACTTAATAAGGTACTTTAATTAAGATAAAGTAAAGGCTTTTNTTAATAATAAGTATAGAGTAGTTATTAAAGGGGGTATAGAGGTTAAGGATTAAGAAGGTATTAAGAGCTATATAATAGAAACCTTTAGTTATCTTAATAAGGATTTTATACTCTAACTAAATAAAAAATTATAAGACCTTATTACTAAAAGCTTAATTAAGGATAATAACCTTAAAGCTACTACTTAGCTTTTCTAAAAGGTTAAAAACATTAAGGTAAAAGTAAAGGTTAGGAATAAAATAGTTATAATAGATCCTAAGCTTATTAAGGTACTAATAAGGAGGTTTTTAAAAACTATAATAACTAACGCTACCCTTAGAGTATTAATAACTCTAGCTGCCCTTTTTAAAGAAGGAAAATTTAAGGAGTATAAAAAAAACCTCTTTAAATAGATTAACTAAGAGTTATAGTATAGTACTTCCTTTAGTAACTTAGTATAGCTAAAAACTAAAGTTAAATATCTATATAAGCCTTAGTTAGGTCTAATTAGAGGTAAAAGGTACTTATATTATCTATTAAAAAGATATAAAAAGTAGGCGGTATAGTAAGCTTAAGTATAAAAACTAATATTAACCTTTTAGCTTTAGATCTAATAATAAACCTTATAGACTAAATAAAGGCTTTAGCCCTTCTTATTAAGACTAAAATTATATAGAGCTAAGTAGCTAGGTCTAATTAAGGCTAGCGTCCTATATATCCCTTAGGGATCCTTTTTAAGCTAATATTAAGTTATAAGTAAGACACCTAACCTATAGTAAATATCAGCTATTAAGCAATATTAGTACTATATAGAGGGCTAACTAGCTTTTAAAAACCTAGCTTTATCCCTAGCTTATAAAATCGCTACTAATATAATAGTCATAATAGTAAATCCTTTTTAAGATACCTTTAATTAGCTAAAAACGCTACTAATAGTCTTATTACCTTCTACTATAATAACTTCCTTTTTAGGGACTTTATAACTAATAGTAATAAGACCTTTTTAGTCCTTAATACTATTATTTAAAAAGGATAAAGAGCTCTTTAGGCTAATTAAGCCGCTATCTTTACCTACTTAATAAACCAGACTTTCTACATTAGGACAGTAACCCTTATAGCAGTAATTAAGGAAAGTAGTATTAGTAGACCATTCTTAATAGAAGTTATAATAGTAACCTACCTATTAATTCCTTACCCTATGCTTGTTATAGTAGCCTATTATTTAGTCTATCTAACGGATTCTAAGATACCCTATTATAAGCTTATATAGAAAGACGTTATAATCTATACTACTACTAGATCTATATACCTAAAGCCTTAAGAGCCTAAGTAATACACCGCTTAGCCTAATTAGACTAAGAACGTTCTTAAGGGAAGGATTAAGAAACTAAACTCTAAGCATAATAGCACTACTTCCCTTAACTTAAGGGTATTTAAGGTTAAAGAGGTACTATAAAAAGAAATACTAAGGTTATCTCTCTAAATAGCCCTAACTATAGAGAAGACTAATACTACTATTAAAGCTATATAGGTATATTTAAATAGCCCTAATTAAGCTAAAGAGGTTAAGCTATATAATTAGGAGTTAATATATAATAATACTAAAGCTACCTAAGCTATTATAAAGAAATTTAAAGGATTAATATTAGTTCTAATTAATATTACTATATATATCTAGCTTAAGTTTAGTCTTTATACTAATAATATAATTTAAGACCTCCTTATAAGTTATATATCTTAGTACTTTTATTTATTAGTACTAAAGGGCCTAATTAAAGTCTTTAAAGATTAAGTAAGATAGAAACTAACTAAAGAAGTAATTAAAAAGTATAATAAAGAATCTAATAAGGCTTAGGTCCTAATAGTATTCTATATAGTAGCTTTAATACTAAAGAGGCTATAAGACAATAGACTCTTAAGTTTATAGCTAACGCCTTACTTTAAGTTAGAAGTATTAGTTAGTAGCTCTAGCCCTAATTAAAATAAAATAATTATAGCTATCCTTAATAATAGTACTTAAACTAACGTACTTAATAGAGTATATATTAATAAGTATAATATACTGTTTACTAAAACGATTCTTAGTATATAAACCCTAACTCTTAAAAAGTATAGCTACTCTAAGTTTAATAAAGGTATTTAAATATATATTTAGTTAAGAGGTTATAAGATTTTAGTTAATTAGTTAATTTCTTTATAATAGTACTAAGTAATATAAGCTTAAATACAAATTCTTTACTTAGAGGCCCCTTTTTAGTAGACTACTAAGTTACTTAGGAGTATACTAACAACCTAATTAAAGCTATTATTAATACTAAGGATATAAGACTTTATATCTTAGTTAGATTTATATAAATTNAAGTAAGGGTATTATAAAGAGCTATTTCCCTAACTAAGATAATTACTAAAAAGCCTTATAGGAATAAGGAAACTAATACTTAGTAGTTAAGTTAGTAAAATTACTAAGGATATAGAGTTACCTAACGCTTAAGAAATAAAAACTAACGACCTTAATTAAGGCTAAATTAAGCTTAAGGATAATAAAGAGATTATTAGGAATCTTTTAGAGGACATTATAGCTAAGATTCTAATAATATATATAGTAGATAAGTTAGGTCCTATATTAAGGTAGATATATAAGGTAGCTACTAAGGCTAAAAAGTATAAAGAAGGATATATTAACTACCGACTTAATAAGTACTATAAAGTAAAGATAGATTTTACTTATACTAATTAAAAGGAAAAAGTAAAGGTCTTTATAACCTATACTACTATTAAAAAAGAAAATAAAAAGCGCTAAAAGCTCTACTACTAAGCTATAAAATTTATAAATAATACTACTTAGATATATAATAATATAGTATAAAAGATATTAATATAAAAAAAAAGAAAATAAGAGCCTCTTTACTTACCTAGCCTAATTAAGTAATAGTAAAAGTATTTATAATATATAAAATAAAAGATAAAAAGGTTTATCCTATTAATAACTAACCGTTAGATAGTTTAACTCTAAAGGGCAATCTTCTTTAAAAGGTAAAGAAGGTTAAAAAGCTTAGTCTCTATTTATATAGGTAAGCTAGGTAATTTATAGGCCTAATTACGTTAAGGTTTATTAATATAAAAGAAGGGACTTATTTAATAAAAGAAAGGAAGAAAGCTATTTTTAATAAGTACTCTTACTTATATTTAGCTAAGCTAGATCTTTTAGTAATAATCCTTTTAAATAGAGAGATAGCTATAGCTTAAGACTAAACTAAATATAATAGGGTTAATTTAGTAGTAGCCCTACCTTAATAAATTAAAACAGTCCCCTATAAGGCCTAATAAGTAAAAGGTATACCTATACCTATAGCCCTTTAAGATAAGGTCCTTAAGATGCTTTATAACTAAATTAGGTATAGAGTATTAGAGGAAAACTATACCCCTTACTAAAACGTTTAGTTTTTAGTTAGAAAAAAGGATAGTAATTATAGACTAATTAATTTAGTAACTAAGCTAAATACTATTATAATTTAAGATACCTTTATACCTTTTAAAGCTAACGAATTTACTAAGGAATTTAGTAGTTACTACCTCCTTTTACTTTTAGACTTCTTTTTTAGCTATAATTAGGTCCTATTAGATCTAAAAAGTAGGGATTTTATAACGTTTATAACGCTAATTAAGTTACTAAAAATATACTTAATCCTTTAGGGGGCTACTAACTTAGTTATATAATTTATAAGGATAATAATAAGGATCCTTTATAACTTAATCCCTTATTACTATAAGGCCTTTTAAAATAATATTATAATTAAAGGCCCTACTTTATACTATAATAATAAAGAGCTACTTAATTAGCTTAGGATAAGGTAATTTATTTATAAGTACTTAAGGAATATTAATAAAGTACTTATTAATATTAAGTTATTAGGANAAGAGAAGTTATAGTAGTACTAAGAATTAGTAGTTATTATAGGATATCTCTATAGATATAACAGCTATAGCCCTAATTAGGCTAAAGTAAGGAAGATCTAAGAATAGTTAGAATGCTATAATATTAGTAAGTTTAGATCCTTTTTAGGCATTACCTTATTCTACTATACTTAGGTACTAGAGTTTATAGTAATAGTACAGCTACTTACTAACTTACTTAAGAAAGGGGTACTATTTACTTGAGAAGAACCTTAAGTATAAGTAATAAGAAGTTTAAAACAGGCTCTAACCTCCTTATTAGTCTTAATTAGGCTTAACTATAGCTTAAAAGCCGGTTTAATTATTATTTTAATAAATATAAGCCTATAAGGCTGGGGTATAGTACTATACTAAATAGTTAATAGTAAAAGGGCTATAGTTAGTTATAAGAGTAGGATCTAATAGGGGCTAAAGTTAAAGTATAATGTAGGTAAGCTTAAACTTAAGGTAGTCTTAATAACCCTTAAGAAGCTCTAATTATATATATATAGTATTTAATTCCTTTTAGAAATAGACGCTNTTAGTAGCTTAGCTTAATAGTAGAGTAAGTAATATTCTAAGAGCTCTAATTACTAAGTGGATTATATAGATAAGACTTTTTAACTTTAACTTTAAGTTTATCCCTAGCCGCCTTAATATAGTAGTAAATAGGCTATTAAAGAAGCCTCTTAGCCCTTCTAATTAAGCTAAATATAAAGACCTTAACTTAGTTAAAGAGTTTATTAATATAAATATCTTCTTTATAAAGGTATATATATCTTAGGGGACGTAATTAAGTACTATAGTTATACTAAAGAACTTACCTTTAAATAGCTTACTATATAACTAGCTTTACTTTAATTAGGTCTAAATAATCTAAATATACTAAATTATCTTTTATATAAAGACTCTTTTTTAACTAAATAGAATTATACTAAGGGTATATAAGNAAATTTAAGTAGTACGTTTANGATATTCTTTATTAGTAAGGGTTATTTATTTAGAAGGTTAACTATTAAGTACCTAACCCCTAAACGAGTTATTAATAACCATTAGCTTTAAATTACTTTAATTAAGGCTGCTTATTAAGAATTAAGATATAGGGGACGTAATAGAACATTTTATAAACTTTTTACTTAATACTTTTAAGATAGAATATACGTTATAGTTATATAAGAAGTTTAAGCCTATTTAAAATCCTAATTAATAAGGCTAGGAAGATATAATAATTAATATATTATAACAATTCTAAAAGCTATTCCTTTTATAAGGATTTTAATTAACGTTTAATAGATTAATAAATAGGCCTTAATTAAGGGGCGTTACTATCTTATAGGATAGCTAAAAGCTTATTAAACCCTAACTATTAACTCTAAGATTATTATTAGATAGCGCCTTTAATATCCTAATTATTAATAGAGGGCCTAAAACTAAGGATACTATTAATACTCTAATAAAGAAGTATAGCTTAAAGAAGAGAGTAATCTTAGCTTATAACGCCTACGTTAATAGACTAAAAGAGAAAGGCTACCAGCCCTTAGTATACTCTATCTTAACTTAGTTAGACTAAGGGAAGAAGGATTAGGGACGTATACTCTTAATAGCGCTTTTTATAAATAGAATAACAGTTTATAGCCTAACTAACTATACCTTATTCTATTTAGTTAAGGGATATAAGGTAATTACTCCTATTAAAATAATACCCTTATATAAAGGGTTCTATTATAAAAAGAGGTTTATATACCTAATTAGGAGATATAGGTTAGGATTAAAGCGTTTTTATAACTTAATAAAGATAGAGAGAAAGTAAAAAAAAGGGTANNNGTACTTATTTACTAAAGAAGAATANAACCGTTATAACTTAATATATATAAGGACTATTTAATAAAAAAAGTTATAACCTAGAGATTTAGTTCTTCTTTATAATAAGAAAAAGGCGATTAATAAAGGGAAAGATAGAAAACTTTAAAACCATTAGACTAGGCCCTATTAAATTAAGGCTATACTTATCTTATTACCCTCTTATATACTAGAATTACTTAGAGGTGTCCTCTTAAAGGGATCCTTTAAGGGAAATCGCCTTAAGAGATTCTTTAAGCTAGAAATAGGACTTTAGGAACCTAACAATTTAAATTAAGTTTAAAAGAGACTTAGGGATAAACTTTAACCCCTATATCTACTTAGATTAATATACTACTATAACTATAGAAATTCTTCTAATAAGGAACTTTTTAATCCTAATTAGAAAGAAACCGTTCTACTTATAAGACTTTAAGTAGCTTAAGAACTTTAGAAATAAAAAAAAGTAATACTAAAAGCTAAGCTATAAAAATAGAGATTATTAAGGAAACATATTAAACTTTACTTATTAATACTTATATAAGTATAAAAGGAAGACTATATAATAATAAATAAATAAAATAGCTTTAATTAAGGATCCTATATCTATTTATTATAATTAAATGTTTTTATATATATACTTTTAAGAAAATTATTTAGGGGACGGGAAAAGGAAGAATATATAAATAAATAACTAAAAAAAAACTAAGACTACCCCCCTCTAAAAAAAAATTTTCTAACCGTTTTTACCTCCTATATTAACCGTTATCTTTATCGTTTAGCCCTAATTAGACCGTCTCTTCTTCCTCTAACTTATTAGGTTTAACCTAACCGCCCTTAGTTATAAAGACTATACTATTAAGAAGGGACTTAGCACCTTTAAGCTACTTATACTTTTATTACTAAGACTTAACTATATTAAGAAGGGTTAAATAGAATAACTAAAAAGAATTAATAAATAAAACGTTATAAAAAAAGCTAAGTTAGGCTTAGTTATAGAGTATTAATAAGTCTAATTAAAAAGAAAGGCGCTATAACTATACTAACTATAAAAGTCTTTATTATAATAGCTATACTTAGTAAGGGTCTTATAGAAAACGTAGTTAAAGTATAAGTTACTCTATATACTAAGAAGACTAATATACTCTTAAAAAGGAGCTATTAAGTAGCCTTAATTAGAGCGAAAGGCGTTTTATTAACTTTTATAACACTAATAAGGAACTATATTAACGCTACTAAGTCTATAAATAGTAAGGGCCTTACTAATATAGGTATAACTAATAAGCTTCTAAGCTAGGAGTCTAAAATTACCCTAATAAGTAGAGGTAATAAAGACGTAACGCTTAAAGAGACTATCTAACTTACCTTAAATAATCTAAATAATATTATATCCCTTAAAAAGGGCTCTTTAGAATTAATAAGTAATATTAATATAGATATTACTAACTTAAACCTTATTAGTAAACTAAACCTTATAATAGAGATTATTAATAGAGCGCTTTAGCTAACGCTAAACTAAAAAAGTAGTAACCTACTAGCCCTAATTAGACTTATTAAAGACTAAGAAATAAGTTAGACTTACTAATAAGATAGTTAAGTTAATAGCTATATATTTAGTATCTTTTTAAGGAATAGATCCCTAAAAAAACTATAGTTCCTTAAGCTACTTAAAGACCTAAGTATAAATATAATTAACGTCCTTAAAAGGTATAATAAATACTTTATATAGTATTTAATATATNCTAAATTATTAATATTAAAAAAGAAAAGGAAGAAGAGAAAATAAGAAATAAAAGAATCCTATTAATATAAGGCCTAAATCTAAAAGATCTAAAGCCTAAATTAAAGGATATTAAGAAAAGTAGGTATAACTTAGAGGGGGTAAGATAAAGAGGGAAAAAAAGTAAATAAGTACTAAAAGGTAAATTTAATAGGCCTAAAAGAGTTATTTAACTCTTTAATAGTCTAAAAGAAAAAAGAATTACCTTTTAAAAAAANTAATCTATTTATATCCTTTACTTAATTAAAAGAAGGTATTATAAAAGGGAAGAAGANGGCTAAAAATAAAGGCTAATTTACCTTATTACCTTTTTCTTAAGCTAATTAATATAAAAATATTAATTACTACTACCTAACCTTTAAAAACTTTTTTTATTTTAATAACTAATAAACCTTTTTAACCCTAAGTAGAGCTAATAAAATATCTTACTATTTAACTTTTAATTACTTTTTAGACCTAATTAAAGTACCCTNCTCTTTAGAGAAATAATATTTNTCTTACTTATTTCTTAATAAGATAAACCTTCCTTTCCCCTTAGCCTTTTTAACCTTTAAAAAGCTAAGAATAGACTTCCCCTTAAGTAAGTACTTATCCTATTTTATTATTTACCTTCTACTTTATTCCTTATTTAATATATTTAGTTAGAATAAATCTAATAGTACTTCTAATAGTAATAGCTTTATACCTATTAATCTAAGAGGTTCCTTTACTAAAGAAACCTAAAAGAACTTCTAGGACCTTAATTATTATAGAAGTATTAATACTAACTCTATATAAAAGGGATATACTTTAAATTATAACTTTAAGCCTAATTAAGGTAAAGGATATTTAAAGTTACTTTTAGAGTTAGCTTTCCTTATAAATATATAACTTAACCCTTTAAGAGGGAATATACCCCCTTTAGTTAACTTACTAATATTACTAAGAACGCTAAAAGGAATACCTCTTCTAAAGAGTAAAAACCTTAAGCTAACAGCTAACTAATACTTTTATACTAATTAGGGCTATAAAAGCCTATTTTAACGATTTTAAAAAGGTTTTAATAAGGATAAGAAGTAAAGAGACTAAGAGTAGTATAGTACCCTAAGTACCTTAACTAAGCTATATAATATATAAAGGAATATTTAAAGATTAGAATACTTAAATACTACTAAGATTAAAAGCCTTCTTAAGTTTATCTTATAAGAACCTAAATAGGCTAAGGCTTAAGTCTTTATAGCTAGCTTAATACCTTAATAAGCTATAATCCTTAATATACCTCTTAAAAAAGGACGTATTTACTAAGATTTAACTTATAAAGCTTTAATTAAGGCTAACTTAGTAATTTTTCCTTGTTATAATAATAGTATTTAGTACTTCTATAGTTTTATTATTAATTAACTTATAGGCTAATATTTCTTTTATAACTTAATTTACTATAACGCTAAAAGTAGG
>MPGH01000084.1:2898-29820 GCA_001937105.1 Colletotrichum chlorophyti
TACTATATATAGTACAGCCTAAAGGCGTCTAAGAGTCTATCCTAAGCTTCTTTATAAAATTACTAATTTATAGCTATATAAGTAGAGTAGTAAGATCTATAAGATTAGAGCGCTCTTTAGCTATAGGATTAAGGTATTCCTATAGGTAGGCGCTCTTAGCCTTTAATTCTAGCTAATTAGCCTATAGATTCTAGTTATCTAAGCTCTTAAGATTTATCTTCTTATTAGTTATATTTATTATTTTAGAGGTATAGACGTTTTATAACGTTAAATTAGACTATTAATTATTAAATTATAAGGGTTAAATTAATANAATCTTTATTATTATAATCCCTATTATATTATACTTATTTATATCTAATTGCCTTATGCCTAGCCACCTTAGCTGTAGCCTTAGGCTTATAGTGGTCCTATTACTAAGCGTGTACGTGCCTGAGGTATATATCTGACTAATTCTCTATAGCTCACAGGCCTGCCAGATTGCCCCTACTATTCTGACATATAATAAGGCCAGCCTATAAGGGCAGCCCTTAGGGGGTGTATTAGAATAGTAGGGGTAATCTAACAGGCCTATAAGCTATAAAGAATTAGTTAGACGTACGCCTTAGGTACGTACATACTTAGTAATAGGACTACTATAAGCCTAAGGCCACAGCTAAGGTAGCTAGGCATAAGGCAATTAGATACACACAAGCATAACACAATAGGGATCATAACAACAAGGATCCCATACACAATACATCAATTCAACCCTTACAATTCAACAACAGAATGCCGCCGATACAAGGTTACAGGGGGCTACAAGGACAAAATACCCCTGTCACATCACGAGAATCTCAGCCGTCGACCTCCAAGTCAAGGACTTCGTAACGTATCCACAGTAGCAGCAGGCGATGTTGGGCGTAAAGAAATTATCAGGTCAAATCAACAGAGTGGGAGGGCGGGCTGGCGAGGCAATAAAACGCAAGATCAGCTAACCAGCACCGCCAAGTTAAATAGCTCGTTCGTACAATTTCCGTTACTAATCGATGGCCTTCTAGCAGCGACTCTCTGGGATATCACTTATCATGTGTGCCGTAATGAAGGGTTCCAGGCCGTCGCGGAGGACTCTTTGTATGCCCCAACTGGGCGGACAGACCCGCACTGAAGCCGGCTGTCTGATCGATTCGTTATCAATCAGACCATCTTATCTGATCCAACGGCCCCGGCAGATCACTGTACAAAGCAGTCATATGCACTGTGCAACTTGAGTTCCTTGTTGCATACATAGTGGGTTACACAACCTAGCTCGTACCCGCAGCTACTTGGAATGATCCATATCATTATCGAACGAGTATCCCTAGACCAAATAGAACCAGAAACGACGCCCGTGACATGAATTAACGGCGTGTATCCTTTCCTCATCCGGTTACATTAGGGTAAACCGTCCAACCTTTCAGATTCTCGTAATTCCGAGCAGGATCAGCTTCTAGTCCTCAGCATTCGGTCAGCTCCATCAAGCGCATATCGGAGAGAGCTGGGAGGGAAAAATTTGAGGAAAACCAGGCATGGGCAGTGTGGGTCCGGGGTTGTCCTAAAGCGGTATTAGCTGTCAGCATTGAAGATGGCCCCTCTAAGAATCCACAATCGGTCCATCCAGGGACGAGGATCCAATGCTCCCAAAAGCTCTCCGAGCCTCGGAGAGGCTGCGAAAAGCTCGCAGACACTTTCACTTTCTCGGTCATTATCCTTCTTATGGGTAACGACTAGCCGACTGCGCCATGCCCAGTCTTCCTTCAGACGGTGCTCAGCAATAATCGTCCGTTCTTGAGCTAGCATGCCTTTCGTCGTATAATGCTGTGCCTGATTTTCCGTCCTCGTTCCCTCCCAACCTACCGGTTTTCAGCACCCAACTCTAATAGATTAAGTCGGTATTTGCCTTGCCATCTCGCCCGACTCTGCGCTTCTAATTGTCATTGGAGCCTCCTATTCTTGGCCTGTCCTCGTCCAGATCTCTGTTTCAAATCCTGACACTTTTAGGAGAAGCAGCCGCAGCAAGCCGCAGCAACAGTCACAATGGCTCGAATAATGCATTTGTTCCTCGATAAACTGCGACTTGGTCGAACTCGAAGCCCCGACAACAGTGGTTTGCCATCGGTCGGGGACCAGGAGGCGGCGAACGTCTCGTCACCCAAGGCTGGACCTGCGATCGATCCCGACAACATTTCCACGTCCAAGGCCATCAACGACTCTATGACTATAAGCCCTGAGGCTCAAGTCGGCGTCAAGAAAATCGAGGCTGTAACATTGACCTGGAGCTCGCTTTCTCTCGTCTTGTTTCTCATCAAGTCAGTTTTCTTCTTCCTGTTCCCCTCAAGGGGCACAAGGCTCCCAGACTGCTCTATACGAGTCTTCTGGCTGACATGGCGGTTTCTATCCTCTCCTCAACAGCATCTGGCTCATCTTCCTGACCAACGGGTTTCGTATCTCAGTCCTCGCTAGTCTAGCGCCTTTTGTGACGAGCGAATGGCAGTTTCATTCGCTCACGGCTGTAATCTACGTTGTTTCGAGCGCTATGGCGAGTGCGACCTACATCCCCGTAGCCAAGCTGCTCGACACTTGGGGCCGTGCTGAGGCCTTCCTCTTCATGGTCGTTCTCGCAACCCTGGGTGTCATCCTCCAGGGCGCGTCCAGGAATCTGCCGACCTTCTGTGCTGGCGAGGTCCTCTACGATGTAGGCTTCAGCGGCATTGTCTATGCGATTTGTGTACTTGCTGCCGACGTAACGTCACTGAGAAACCGTGCCCTGGCTTTTGCCTTTACCTCGTCTCCGTACATGGTCACCGCCTTTGCCGGTCCCAAGTCTGCCGAGGGCTTTCTCCTCAACGTTACCTGGCGGTGGGGATTCGGCGCCTTCGCTATCATAGTGCCCTGTATGACGGTGCCTATGGCCATCCACCTCAAGTACCATGAGAGAAAGGCTATCAAAACCGGTCTATACGAGAAAGAGCCACGAAGCACCGCACCTATTATGCAGAAGGCCAGGCGAGCCCTTATCGAATTCGACTGTAAGTTCTTACCGCCACGCAGGAAACTCACTTTGTCTCCCTTTTTCTTTTCTTCTTCCTTTTGTTTCTTATTCCTGGCGGAAGGTATACAGCTATGGAGAAATGGCGAGGCTTACATTCTTTGCTTTTACAGTGCCAGGTGTGTTCTTGCTGGCTGGTGGCCTCGTCGTTTTTCTGCTTCCTTTTACCATTGCCGCGAAGGCCCCTAACGGCTGGGCGTCGGACTACATCATTGCCATGCTCGTTGTAGGCTTCGTCACCCTTGTCGGCTTCGCCCTTTACGAGATTTATCTTGCTCCGGCGCCTTTCATCAACGGCAAGTTCCTGTTGGACCGGACCGTCATTGCGGCGTGCATGATCAACTTTACGTACCAGATCTCGTACTACTGCTGGAACAGCTACTTCACGTCCTTCTTGCAGGTGGTCTGCAACATCAGCGTGTCCGAGGCAGGATACATCAACAACACGTTCCAAGTCGTCTCGGGTATCGTATGCTTCGCCTACGGCTACGCGATCCGCGTCACCGGCCGCTTTAAGTGGCTCTACTACGTTGCCATACCACTCTTCATATTCGGTCAGGGCTTGATGATTCGCTTCCGACAGCCTAACCAATACATCGGCTACATCATCATGTGCGAGATCTTTATGTCTCTTGGTGGCAGCGTATTTATTTTGCTCGGCCAAGTCGCTTGCCTTGCTGCCGTCGATCACCAGAATGTGGCCTCGGTGCTCGCGCTGCTTTTCGTCGTTGGGGGTATCGGTGGTTCCATTGGGTATACCATCTCGGGCGCCATCTGGACCAACACTTTCCTGCCTGCTCTGCAGCGTAACCTGCCGGAGTCCGTCGTGGGTAACGCAACACTGATATTCGGCAGCCTACCCACCCAGCTATCCTACCCGATTGGCTCTCCAGAGCGAGTCGCGATCCAGGAAGCCTACGGTTACGCCCAGACGCGCATGCTTGCCGTGGGGACTGGCATTGCCGCCGTCATGTTTATCTGGATTTACTTCATGAGGAACATCAATGTCAACACCAAGGCGGTACAAACCAAAGGCACCGTGTTCTAATCGCAATTTCTGCACGCATATCGCATTTGATAAACAGCACAGAGAGTCAACGGTTCGCAAGACCGGGATCTCAAGATATGGTTTTACCAGAGTAGTAGTTATAGTCTTAGTATCAACATTACTAAAGCCGTTTTCCTACATTTCACAGTCACCATAACTATGGAAAGGGGCTTAGCTTTCTTGCACCAAGTGCAGTAGAAGCACGATCACGATAGTCTGGTTTCGCCGTCTTCAGCCCTATTCACCTTTTGCTCACCAGGTCCTAGTAGATAGACGGCGAAATACGCCCATCGGTTCCTTGCGATAATCATATATACGTGCTGATAATGCGGTTGCAAACGCATGGTATCCCTAGCAGTCTATCCGTAGGGTGCCCTGTCTTTTCTTATATAGTCCATTAGACACATAGGACGCAAGGAAGGTCGATCTATTTGGATATGTTCTCCTTTAGTTAACCTTTCCTCCCTCTCAATCCTTTTCAAGTGGGATTGTTACTATTCCGGAGATAAGGGTTATAGTGTGGCAAAGGGTACGCATACAAGTCGTTTTTCAGCCATGCAAACAGATCTGACTCCAATTTAGCACTTCAACTAACCTGCACCCAAATTTCGCCTGCATTGATGTATATGCTGAGCACGAGTTATCACTAGGTGACGGATCTGCAGGCGAAGCTATCAACGCTTTACGTCGGAGTAGCCATTGGCTATTCCGAGGTAGAAGGAACTTCTACGTTGGATTACGGTTGAGCTGAGTTAGGAATCATTGTGCCTACTGACGTTGAGTTATCTGATCAGATTGATAAGATGAGGGAACTGTCAAAGCACCCCGCAAATGAGCGCGAGTAAGCCTAACACATACATGGCAGCTCGGGAAGTACCGCATTAGCCCCTCAAGTGGGGCCGGTTAGCATGCTTAACGAAGAGTGTAGTGTAGTGAAGGTAATACGCGTATAGGTTGACTTTTTTCTTATGAGCGTATGGAATGCTTAACGCTATGAGATTGTCTCGGTCGAGATTGACCACTACATCAAGAAGCTCCTTCCGCCAGGATGAGAAGTCGTGGCCGAGATCATTGCATCGCGGAATCAGACCAAAGATTCAATGTTCGTTGTTCTTATAGCAGATCAAGAGGCGACGGGGGAGGACGGTAAGCATCATGCTCGACCAATTGATGTCCCCCTCGCCTATATGAACGTCTTGAGTCTTTTAAAGAGCAGTTGTCTCAAATTCTCTCTGTTTCCATGGTCCCAGCAGCGTAAACCCCTCTCTCCGGAAGTCCAACGTTGATGTCCGGGAAGACGGACCGCAAATCACTACGGTCTCTCGGTTCGAGTACTCCCGCAACACTACAGAAGGCTTTGTCTGAGGCTTTCCAGGACGCGCCCATCCACGAACTCTAAATGGAAGCGGAGTTATTCCTACGGGGGTGCTGTGCACAGCTACTCGGGGCCAATACCATCAGCATCTTTCACATCATCTCATAATGGGGCCATCTTCAACCTTTACATTTACTTCGAACGTTCCGCTTTAGGACGATACCAAGCCCAAATAAAGCCTCCCTCGTTGTCATCCTTACATTCTTCTTATGTGCCAATGACTTGAATGGGCCAATGTAGAAGAGGTAATTCTTTCTAACGGTTGTAGAATCCTTAAAGGGATCATGGTAGACGAATTCAGATTACTGAGTAGATACGTGGAGAGACCTTATGAATCCAAGTTTTGGACGTATTCACGTCTCTTTTAGCTTTGCGTGTTCATGACAGCATAATTTGGAATATTGCTTCGTAGCTACTAAGGCGGATGGGAGATGAGTTAACGCGTAATTGTGGTATTCCGAAAAATTCATTTGAGCATTCGGGGGAATCAGGAAGCTTAAAAGCTTGAAATAGCATATTCAACGAGTTACACAAAGTCCGCCGGACAATTAAAACACTCTCTCACAAGACCTCTTAGTCATCATCTACCACGCCGGCGCTGATCCCCGCAGCCGCTGAATCCCTCTTACAGTAATTAAAGTTCCCACCGAGGTTATTTCCCCAATATCGTGGGCATGGCACCGTACTACCCGCGCCGCCCAAAACGGCGAAGGTCAAAACAAACACAATCACTTGTGTTCCCCCGTCCAGTGCAGCCGCCAACACGTAATTATATCGCGCGAACCATGCCGGGCGGCGCCGACGCAGCCACAACTGGCTGGCGAAGCCGACAGCAAAGTATGTGAACACGAACGAGGACACACCAACAGCGAGAAACCCCGCATACGCAAGGATGATGGGCGTGTTAACGTACCTGAGAACCGAGGCCTTTGGGAACGCACGGTGAAGCAGATAGGTCGGCAACGGAATGGCGAAACCGGCAAGCAAGCCAAGAAGGATCGCAAAGTATGGAGCTCCAGGAGAAAAGAGCTCGCGAGCTAAGGCACCCCATGCGATGGCTTGCGAGTTGAACTGTTGGATGTTTTGGCCAGACCATACATTCGTTCCCTGCACTGACAACAGGATATCTCGCTGGCTTGTGGTGATCTGGTTCATCATGACGTAGTTGACCACGGCACCAAGCAGCGTTCCTGCGAGCTGCGTGACGAAAGTCGCTCGAGGTGGAATCTTGGCGTATTGTCCGAACTTTAGGTCTTGGACTAAGCTTATCCCCTGAACCACGGAATTGTATCCAAAAAGGGTGAAGTACATGTTTGCTAGAGGGCAGCCTGGATGCAGATATCCACCAATCATTTGCACAATTGGCTGCGCATTGCCTTGGAAGCCTGTGAGTGCTGCTTGTGCACCGAAGAATAGGATGAAGAGACCGGACATTAGGATGCTGGTGATAAAGCCGTACCATGGGAGAATTGACCGGGCAAGGTAAAGACAAAGCAGTCCTACGCCAATAGAAATGATGAGGATGGTGGCATACCACCAGTCAGGGCATTCTGGGTAGGCGCGCATCAGCTGATAGTGGGCATCAGCTTCGTGATCTGAACGCTGGGTACTTTCTTCTGTAGATTTGTCTCCTGGTTGCTTCCGCCTGAAAATGGTGTTCCAGAGGCGTACTGGAGACGGAAAGGAGAAGCCCGCCTTAATACTGTCCCAATTCCAGTATAAGGTGAGATATGGTAGCTGTAGCAGCCAGATTATTCGTCAATAGGAACATAGCGTATGTACCAGTAAAGAAAGGGATGCCTTGCTCAGCCAGCTCCTCGGGCTTCAGCACATTATCCTCGTCAAGTATAGCCGTCTGGTTGTACTGAACGTAGAGGGAGCTGTTGGAAGATCCAGCGAAGAGAAGCTCTGAGAGAAAGGGGAAGTCTCTGGAACGCCATACATTCCCAAAGTAGACGCCGACAAACAACCAGATACATATTATGTATCTAAATAGGTTGTTCGCTAAAGTTACGAGAGGGTACTATAGTGGCTTTCTGGTGATAAATTGCCAGTCCAAACCCAATGATAACAGCCCCAGCCCCTCGTTTCCGTTGGATCCGCCAAAGATGTATGTGAAAACAAGGCTATCCCGCTTAGCGAGGCAAAAGAAACTGACGCCTGTAAGGATAGGCATGACGTACTCAGGGAGTACTTCCCATACTTGGTGTTGGCTTGATTCTGGTTGAATTTCATGTATGACAGTGCTTTTTGCTGGTGGTCGTAACGAAGTCGAGGAACTCAGTGCTTTTTTGTCATTTGCATCTTCGGAGAATCGGTATGTCGAAGCGGGCGAAATGCTTGTCGACTCTGCGGACCAGTCCACAGCGTGTTTTGAGGTAGACGACATTAGACCTAAATGCAGATTGCTGTTTGGACACATAAAAGAAAGAAGAAGCTGAGGTTCAAGATGACTATCCAGAACGGAAGCATTGCAAAATCAAAATCACTTTGCGTTTTGTAAGGTTCAGCGACGGTCATTAAATATTGCTCTCTCATCGCAACTTGTCCAGATGAGAAGTCGCATGGCGGTCTGGGCCGAGCCGCGCTATCGACGACGTGCCGAAGCTTTGAGAAAGTCACTTCTAACTTTCATGACATATTATTTCAGGCCAATTGCAAACGGTCTGGGCCAATATGAATCGTTCCCACAGTTCGTTTCACCGTATGAACGACTCAAGATGAAAGGTGAAGCATGCTGCTCTGCCAATCAGTGCATGTTTTACCAATAAGACAATTCGGTTTCAAACGCCAACTGATCAACGATTCGTACATTCTATCTTTAGACGGTTGTAGGGGTGGTGGGGCCCTTCCCTCCCCCCGGGTCTGTCGGATGTTGTCTCTAACACTTAACGCTCCTATGCCTGATATTGTGGCGTTACTGGCTGTTGCAAAACCTAACACGACAAGTGTTTGGCTGGATCATGTTGTATGAAACAGGAAATTTTGGGCAGGCTTCATCTCACATATGAAGAAGACGAACTGGGAATCTCATCGACTAGAATCATACGTCGGACTAATTTCAAGCGGAAGTCGTATCGCGCTTCTGTGATGACCACAACGCCAAGACCTCGGAGAAAAAAGTTGAAAACTTGGACCGACGGTGTCCACCCCTAGCGAGTCAAGCCAGCCGACGTCGCACTTTGATTCTGAGAAAGAAAAAAAAAAACGTCCAAGCCCAACATCCATCAAGAGACACTAAATCTAGTTACTGAGCTTAATTACACCTCATCCATTGGGGGAGCCGACCAGCGACCGACTCGTGTTTTCAACCTTCCAGAAATCACATCTGAACGGCTGGATTGCCTTTGAATCAATTGAGCACTCGAGTTTTCAAGTTATCGTGATCATTCGAAAAGATGATTGACGGCAACATAGTCGCCTACAATGCGGCTGTCTTCGTCAGCACGCTGTTCCTCCTCGAGGCCGGCGCCGACAAGTTTGTCGACCACACGGCCGTTGTTGCCCGTCGCACCGGCATCCCGGACACGTTAATTGCGTTGCTCACCGCCGGCGCCGAATGGGAAGAGGTACGGGTGCTCCACATCCGCCCTTGAGTCCGCGCTGAACTTCCGACAACGTACTCATACTAACGGTCCGTTTTCTCGCAGCTCGCCGTGGTAGTCAGCGCCCTAGCGCAAGGCCGCGCATCCCTAGCACTGGGCAACATTGTTGGCTCCGCCATCTCCAACATTCTCGGCGCTTTCTCGCTGGGTCTTCTCTTTCGTAAAACAGGAGATTCTATACAATTCGATCACAGCGCACGCATCTACTCGCTGCTTCTCTTCGGCGTGACGACCGCTGTCATTCCTGTGACCTACTTCCCGCGACACGGCCTCTGGCGGGTGGCAGGTATTGTCCTCATCTCCGCCTTTGCAGTTTACATCCTGTCCGTAGGCTGGGCCATCAGCCGCGGTACCCTTGCCGCTCCCGAGGGCTCAGACAGTGACAGCGATAGCTCAAGCGATGATGAAAGCGATAATGAAAGCGGTGCTGAGCCGGCTGCGCATCGCAGGCCCAACGGGGAGCAGCAACCTCTCCTCCGCCCATCCGAGAACTTTGCTCGGCGTCGACGCGGTCTGGGATATCACATCGCCTACCTCTTTGTCGGGTTTCTTGCCATATGTCTGTCCGGTTATGTCCTTTCACACGCTGCGACGAACGTCGCTGACGCACTTGGGGCGTCTGAGGTCTTGTTCGGCATCGTTGTGCTGGCCATTGGAACGACTTTACCTGAGAAGTTTGTTGCTGTGATAAGTGGAAATCGTGGACACTGTGGGATTCTCGTTGCTAACACGGTTGGGAGCAACATCTTCCTGCTCTCCTTGTGTCTCGGAATCGTAATGGTCGGTACTGATGGGGAGTTGGGTGGGGCTGGAGGTGTGGAGCTGGCTGAACTGGCGGTGCTTTGGGTGTCGACGCTGTTGTTTACGTTGGCTGTGTGGATGGGAGGGAGGCTTGATCGACTGGCGGGTGGGTTGATGTTGGTTGGGTACATTGCGTTCATCGTGGTGGAGTTTGCGGTCTTGAGGAGGACTGTCGACCCCTAGGGTGGAACACAGGGGGGAAGGAAACTATTCATCAATCCTAATCTCTTGAACAAAAACCAACGAACAAAAACCAACTATCACTAGTTCGTTGATATTGAGCGTTATTTTGCCACCGAGGATAGAACCCGATCACTCTCTACAAGGGGGAAAGGAGAGTGTAATGAACAATTCTTCTAAGTAGAAAAATGTGCTTCATACCTCGTGGTTCTATACTCGTGGATCTGGTATAGTCATTTATATGAGCTTCATTTTCTAACTTGCAATGCCAAAAGGAAACCATGGACGTTTGTAGCCCTTCCAGACAGGCTATATATGAAGAGATGTAACCGAAAAGGGCAGCTTCCGTGGAACGTATCTAACTGATTCAGGCTTGAAGATGTTCTGTGACTATTTACTTCGGCATCCTCGAGTGAACTAAGATTTGCTAGGGTTGATCACGACCCATTGTTTCGACTTTCCACTTTGACAAGCTTGGGTTTTGACTACCTGAAAGCTGTTCCCTTTTTCTCGTTATTCGTTTGAAACATTGAGTATGAGACTCATTGTCTTCTGTGCCAACAGGTTTGTCGTTTTCAAAGAAGTGGGTTATCTCAGCAAAAGCTTGCGTAGTGCTTGTTGATTAGCCGGCGGAGTTGACACAACCAAAACTATCTAAACGACCGAATGAATAGAGAACAGCTACGTGAAATTTCAACTGCGTTGCTATAAATTCATTTATTGAAAATAACAATCATTGGCAGAAAACTGTTTTCGACCGGCCTCACTACGGCACCATACACAGGCAGATGCCCGCGTTCAAAATACCTGGATGCAATCAATGCCACCGTCTTCGCACTTACGTACTATGGTGTACACATCCTCTCTGAGTTCTTGTTTTGCGTTGTCAAGAATGTCGTCTTTGCTTCTCCGCATAGTCCGAGAGGCCACAATTTCAATCCATTTTTGTTCGGAACAAGAGGCTAAATCTCCACAGCTTGGCATTCGTGGTCTCACGTGTTATTCATTTTCCAGCCAAAGGATACGTTCTGGTTATGAAGATTCAGTGGTTCGTTTGGTCGAATTTCAAATAAGTATAAGACCACAGTTATCAATAGCCGATATATGCAATTCTTTTCGATATAACTATCTACTAGACCCCTCACTAGAAAGCATCCCGAGCCTAAGCAACAAGCACAAAGATCTTTGGTCTATCACGTAATGAGTAAACCACAAGATAAATTATCCTCTCATTGTCGCAGCCGCCGCATAAGGCATCTTGGCGTCCCTCAAACTTCCCGCCACGGCGTGGGTCAAAAGCCCCTGCTGCCCGGACACTAAGTCCAAAGTTGTCAAGACGAACCCTGCTGGCGCTCTCAATATCCTTGGCTGTGATGCTGATAACACCGGCAAAATAAAAACAGTTCGCCCTCAATTGGAAGAACGCTGACTGATGCAATAAGCAGGGCCTTGTGTCGTAAATATGGCTAGCCGCTCATGAATTTTTGATGTCTAATGTGTTGATAAGATTCACTTGCCCCTCTATGAACCCGAGTGGCTGAATGGGCTAAGCTAGCTCGTTAAGCTTTACAACTGATGGCTGTTTGCGGGGTGGCTAAACGCAGACGGAGCCGAAACATTGGGCTTTATCCTAACATGCAGGTTTACGTTCAGTGGAAATGTAAAATCGGCGCATTGTGAGATAATTGTGGCCTGGAGGCAGCAGTCACAATTCTCAATATTCAACCAAGGCTTAGGCACAGGCAAACTGTTTCCCTTTGAGCCAAGTCAAGGAATCTACTGAAGCGAACTTCTCGTTCGTGTAAAAAACGTGATCGAAACACTTGAGTCACCCTTTTGAAGCAGTATGGCAGCCGTCTGGATGATGTTGAAATTGGCGGCGGCGCTGTGTGGCCAGCAATAGGGCTCAAAGCTAATTGGCATTTATTTCCTACAGAAAAGTAAGGTGTTAGAAGCTGGGATCATATGATTTGGTTGCTTCTGTCTCGGAGAGTATGTACGGATAAAAATTACCAACACATGTAATCTACAATCATACCATACTGTTCAAGCCTATCCCGTTACGCCACCATCATGTATTTCAAAAAGAATACAGATCCCCTTTTCACAGCTTATTGGGGAATCCAAACGCAGTTACCGAACACGTTGGAGTTTTGATGAGGGTCGCAAGAATTGCAGGAACCGATCCAAGAATTTCCAACTCGAACGGCCGGCTCACTAGACAAGCAGCCGTGAAACCGACGGCATACCATGTCCATTCCGCCGATGGGGTCTGCAATGGTGGCGTCGCGACAAGTCAAAGTCGCAATAAACTCGAGCCGGAGCTAGAGGGTTTGATGCCCCAACAGCCAGGGACACAGAGGCGACAAGCGCAAAGACGCTGAAATACATAGTGCTACCCGAGTCAGATAATAATTCAGTTGAAAACTAAGATGTCTCGCTTACAATTGTTATCGAGTGGCAGATGTTTTAGACAGATAAGATCTCAACGGATAGTCTTGACGATGACAGTTGAAGTGCTAATACAAAGGAATTGGGATCAAGAGGTTATAACGTCGCAGGATTGTAATTATTCATAGATCTTTGAAGTTGTATATGGGGGTGCTTCTTTTTCACTCCATTTGATCTCAAATAGTCTGTAATGAATGTCACCGAGATTATTAGACATTGGCCAAGCCCTTATGAAACGAGAGTGACTCAATTTCAGGCATCTTTTGACTACGACCTACCTCATCTGTGGCACATGTCGTTCTTTATTATGGTCTGGTTGTAATCACACAAACTTGGCACTTCTTCAAGGTTTTGTAGTCCTGTCTTGGTTGCTGTTGTGGGATGAATATATCTTCGCCCGCTTTGAACCAAGGTTTCACTAGTTGCTGTATTACAGAATCTTAATTGACAAGAACTCACTCGCTCGCTTTCTAATTATGTTTTTGCCGGCATTTGTCAGGAAATGTCCAAGTTATTTACCACCTACCAAAATGACTACGAATGGCTTAGTATTAAACGCGACATGGTGAGGCCGGACCAATAATAAAGTACAGCCACAAATAATATACATATCGTCCAATTGACAAACTTCATATTTATTAGATTTTCTCTAGGCTAGAGGAAAGGGGCTTTTGCTTCGTAGTAGTTGATTCCAGTCTGTAAGGAGAGGCTAGCGACGTGCTCACGCATCCAATAGATTACATTACCGCTACATATCTTAGATGTCACCTTCAAAGTCAATGTGAATAATCCAGCAAACATCTGGTGTGGAATATTTTGGTTACCTGCCTTGGTATCAGTGTTCCAAACTTGAAGTTGGCCCAAATACATGGGGCTCAGAAGTCTTCATACACTACAGGCGCAGATCTTGAATGGCTGGCTTGAGACGATTGCTCACGTGAGTTATGTCCAGTTATGTCCTGGAAAGTCAAATAAGGTAACCTATAACTGAACACTCCTAAACGGTAAGTTGAAGTTAGGTTACTGGATCACACCGCCGTCGGGGGATTACTCCGGAGTGTCTAGCTGGATCACTCCGAAATTACTGGATGGCCCCTATCGCTTGTGCTTAATCGGTTATTAACCCACTATGGCATGCCACAATATATTCACAATCCGGGTGTAAAGGCCTGCTTACTATGGTACTGTAAACGGCAAGACTGAAGTGATTAGAGTTGAACTGTCTTCGTTCTTGTTCCTCTCACAAAGACAGCATTAGTCAAGGTTTACATAAGCTTTGAAGATGAGCGAGATGCATTGTTTGTAGTATTGCGAGCGTAACTAGTGTTGAACTTTGCTTTCATGTCCACACACATAGCCAAGCATATCTTTCATGAATCATGTTTTGTGCTAAGAAACTTCGAATTGAAGACAACGAAAAGCCGATAGATACACATTGACTTTGACTGCAGACTCCAAATGCGTACGTCACAGTGTCAAATCTAGGTATCATAAGTTTATAACGCCATGGGAGTATAGAGTAGAATAGGTTTGTAACAACTGCCCACCTTAAACTACATCGCTTCGAACTATCGATAAATCTTTTATTTGGTGAATGATTAGCCAACTCTAATTGAGTAGGTAGTCAGAGGACATTACCTTTATACACGACCGTCTTCACGTTATCTCATCAATGGTCACGCATATGAAAGTCACCTATATAACGCTTCAAACGTTTCGTTCTCGACAATTGAGCCAGCGACCAGAACAACGCACTCTCTTGTTAATTCACTCTCTCATCATCCAAGCACTTCCGGTACATCAGCCCATGCACCCAGACCTCCGAGCCAAAATGGTATCCATCGTTTTCAAGACCCTTCTCCTGGCCGCCTTTGGCGCTCGAATTGCTATGGCGAGCGTCTTCGACGACAATGCCAAGGACCTCAAAATATCTCCAGATCAGGTCATCGAGGTCTTGAACACTACAGACCTATCATCTATCGATCTCTCGAAGTGGGAGACAACGACGCTCAAGTGCACACCGGGTGCCACTTCTCCTCCACCTCGTTCTTTCACCCCTCAGCCACGAATACACCAGCCGTGGATGGGAAATACCTACGGATGGGCCCAACTAGCCCGAGACTTCTCGGCTTTTCGATAGAGACTTAATTCATCACAGCGTTGATGATGTATCGGTATACTCCATCGATCACAATAGGCGATTAATCTTTCGACATTCGAATGGGACCCACTTCGCCAATATTGACTACTTCAACAGCCTTCAGCTGGTCCATACGATGACCCGCGGAGATGTACAGAATCATGCCGACAACCAACATTGATATCTTCGATCGGTGTGAACTTAGGGCAACCTGGTTCAAGAATGGGTCTCCTGTTACAAGTATCCACAAATACGTTACCACCCACACCACCGGGAATGACAGGTCAACCCCTAGTCGGTTAACACCGGCCCCTTAGACGGCTCAGCAGTGGGTCGGCATGAGGCTTTCCTCTCCTGCGCTACCTGTTGTAAAAGCTTATGTTTGCTGAACAATGTCGGTAATATTATCGAAATGAAAAAAGAAGCGGAAGAAAATTGGACACGTCAATCCTGACTAGTCTTCTTCTGAGCCTTATGTGTCTCGTCATCATGACAAGTGGGGATCATGAAGAAAACTCACGCTTCTGGAAGAGGCTACTGGTGGGAAATAAACTCCGCTGGAGAATTGGTGAAGTTACTTACAGGCTTCGTTTTACAGTGGGTTACAACGCCCAACTATGGTAGGATCCGGAACGCCGGGACCTGCAGCTGAATTAGTTCTTAGCGATTCAGCAAGGGTGCCACGCCAATAAGTACGAGTCAAGATCCAGGGGTAGATGTCACCAGCCCATATGTAGGAGTGACATCATATCTTTGTAATGCCACGTTCCTTTTATACCAAGACAAAGCCTACATGAAGGGTAGCTCTGTGAGTAGCCTTGGGAATATAAACTTTAGCCTTGATGCACTTTCCTAATGAAAAGGATCTACTTTTTGGTAGTTACATGGATTGGGAAGGCATAGCCACTAGCAATAAGGTGTTGAGTTGCTATTTATAAACAAAAACTATGATCAGAATAATGTCAGAAAAGAATTAAGCATCTAACATGACGGTCGGTACAAAGAACGTTCCACCACCAACTTCATCCAAGGATAGATATCCGGGGGCCCAATCCTCCTACGTTCCAATCATCCAATCGAACACACAATGTCTTTAATTAGAAGATTCTCAGAGAAATCTACAAGGCGAGCATTTCCCATCGTTTTTCTTGGCGTGAATCTTTTGCGGTTACCACTGGCAGGCACCACCGCAGTGAACGCTGCCATCGTTGTTGGTTCCGGAGATAGACCAGCTGCTCGTGCCGAGCAGGTTGGAGCCGATAAGTCCGCCCCAGTCGACACCCTTGTTTCCGCGAGGGAAGTTGACGGTGACTCTGCAGCCGAGGCCGGAGAATCCCGGAATCGCCTGGTTTCTAAAGGACGCTTCCTCGCCTCTGCAGTTTCCCGCGTAGGTGACAAAAGTACTGTCGATAGCGGCCTTGAGACCGTCGCGGTTGACCTTGTCGCAGGTGCCGGGGTGGTCGATGGTCACAGTCCAGCGCTCGCACTTGTCGCAGCCCTTGCGCCAGCAGCGGGTTTCCAGGGCACCTGGGAGGGAGGGAAAGGCGTAGATGGCCCCGTAAAAGAGGAAGAGAGTGGTGAGGACAAAGAAAATCGGGCGGCTGAACTGTGCCATTTTGGTAGAGTTCAACGAGTGAATCAAAGTAAGACTTTGTAGTGAAGCTGAAAGCTGATTCTGCTTTTGTGGTTGATGTGTTTGGATCTATGACTTGAGATCAGGCCGAATTTGAGACTTATATACATGTGAAGCTTATGCTTCATTGTCTCTGAATGTGCTCTTATTCCCAGTAAAACAATTGAACGATCTCCGGTCATCATGTGAAATCTCATCCTTGCGATGTTTGTAGATTGGAAACTAGCAAATAGAAATGTTTTTAGCACCCACGTTGGCACTGTTTCGACAACGAAGATACATTTGAAGCTGGTCTTGAAAATCACGATTAAGTCACTGCATATAGTAATACGAGGCTGCATCAGGCCGAAGAGGCCGTTGAATCTCCAACTCGCCGTGGGCTTCCAGTCCTCGTGGGTTGATTGCTGGAGTCTGAGTGGATGAACGCCAAGACCAAACAGGGCTGGAAATTATCCGACAGAGCATGGGTGTGGAGAATGATTCGATGCAAGAGTTGATTTTACTGTAGCACTTTAACAAGGCGTACATACTACAGGTTCTCAGCTTAAGATTTCTCTTGCTCAGTTCAGTTAATTCCGTTAATATTTCTCCGGTTTTTAAACTCTAGTCGCATAGCGTAGTCGAATGTTCGGATGTTCGGCAAGATGCCATATTGCGGGAACTTTAGGCGCCTCTAGGGACCACAGCTTGACTCATTAACAGACCGAACTTACCAATAGCAAGCTGTTGCTTCAGCATGCTGCCAGTGGATTATAAACAAGATTTTGTATGGCAATCCCATGGGTACGGCTATTCCCATATGTTTGATCTTCGTTGCCAATTCTTTTTGAGCTTTTTGAAAGTCGGGTTCTTCTAAAATGACTTCAGTGCCAATCTATATCCGCGAATAACATCATCTTGCGAGTGGCACCATTTGTTTGGGATTTTGCGAGTTGGGGATCCAGCCAATTATGTTTCATCCCTCAGGCGCGTGGCAGAGCAGTGCTCGGTTTCGGAAAGCCGTTGCCTACCTTTGCAACAACGTCAAGCACTCGTTTCTAGCGCCTGCAACTCTGTACTATGGCGATATTGGTGTTGGCGAACGTGAAAGTAAAATGTTGGTTCAATAAATAGAAGGCTTTCTCACTCAACTGTAGAATTTTTTGTATCATCTTCATCCACATCCCAAACACCTTCGTCTCCTATAAAGCACATTACGCATTCTATTGTTAAAGAAATCACCAATCATGCAGTTCAACACCCTTATTGCCTGCTTCGCTCTTGCGCCCTTGGCACTGGCACTTCCCGCCGACGTTATCGCCCCTGAAACCTCTCTTGAAGTGAGAGCTACCAACGATATCGAGATTCCTGACGATCTCCCTGAGGATTGGAAGGTTGCCCTTGAGGCCTACTTCAAGGGTATGAAGTGGTTATAAGACAAGGGGGTGACATATATTCGAATTAAAGCTGATGATGATTGCACTGTAGATGAGCATCTCGACAGCAGGGATCTCGACAAGCGCAGCGATGTGCCCTTCTTGCACTGTGGCTGGAGGAGATTCTTCAGTACATTGTCCCATATAGCCTGTCAAAGCCTAAGCTAACATGAAGACAGGTTGCCTTGGCTCCCTTTCGTCGGGTGGCGTTACCTGTATGTGGGCTGTTGCCGCCCGCGGTCTTGGTCAGTATAGATAAGTTCCAGCTCGAGGCAAACGACGCGCTAACACCATGGCAGATGTCAAGGAGGATACCAAGTGCACCGCTGCCGTCGTTGCCAGCATCTTGGCCGCTGTAAGCAAGCCACCAACGGCTCCCAACTCGTCAGAAGGAATGCTCATGTTAGAAAACAGTCCAACAACTGCAAGTTGTGCGTCAAGGGCCATCTGTAGTTTACCGCCAAACAGACTGAGTCACTTGCCACAACACCACCCGATCAAGTACTCAGGCAGGCTCTTTAAAGTGTTGTTATCACTGGTCTGAATTTTAACCTTCTCAACATGTTGCCATTTTACATCTGGCGAATTTTGGCCGCGCTATAAAGTTACTGCTCTTTTTTCTATAATCTGGTCATTTCATCATGTTATTATAACTTCCTTGGACTTCGAATCAGGATTACACTTTGTAGCCAGATTTAGATACATGATAATAGCCAATCCCTCTTTGAGAAATACTAATGGTTTCCTTCGTTGTGTCAGGCTTGCTTCGCACAGAGTGAAGGGGTCGGCGTGGCACCATGGGGGTATTGGTTATTTTCTTCATTCGAACCTGCCTCCTCTAGTCCCTCTCGTAGGAATCCCTTCCGTTTTATCTAGATTCCCAGAACAACGTCGCCCTAACGCCGCTCCGGTCCCCCTCTAATGCCCCACTTCACCGTCCCCAGTCCCGTCTCTCTAGAGCCCCCAGTAGGCCCGTAGTGATCCTAATACAATCCCCCCCCCCTTAAGGTCCTACCCTTAGGACCTCCTCAGGTACCGAGCCGCTAAGGTTAGAGGGACTAAGGGTCCCTTATTGCTTAGGTATCCCACTACAGTACCGTCTCCCTAGCTGGTAATATAACGTAATACCTTAGTTATAGTAGAGCTAAGCGGCTATAAAGCCTACTTCTCTATCCTATAAGAGGCTAAGTAGGGGAGGGCCTTTAATACCCTTTTACCTCTACTTCCTCTTTAATAGGTCTATACCCCTCTTTAGAGCTAGCTATCTCTTAAGAATTATAACCGCTCTTTTTTACTTTACCCCTTATATTCCTTTTTATCTTATAGTACTTTACTTTCCCCTTTTAGTATAGGTTAGTCCCTTAGTACTTAGTTAGCCCTTTACTTTAGTAGTTACTTAATAGCTCTTTATTACTTTTATAGAGGTACTATAATATACCTCTACTTAACGCTTTATTACTCCCTTAATTATTCTTACTATTTTTTAATATCTTATCCCTACCTTTTTATAAAATAAAGGAATTCTTATACCTTTTATTCCTTTCTTTAAGGGTAGGCCCCTACCTTATATAATAGACCCCTATACTACTTTACCTCTTTCCCTTTTTCTTTTTCTTTAACCTACTATTATTAAACTACTACTATCTTTTAAATAAGTCCTATAATCCCTTTTTCTTTATATTAACTTATTAATACCCCTTTAATAGCCCTTTTATACCTTTTTAACTTCCCTTTACTTTTATTATCTCTATACTACCTTAATCTTTTAATCCTTTTTTTAATTACTTAACTCCCTTTTTTATAAATTATAAGTATAAGTATACCCCTTTATTACCTTTTAGTTATCTTACTAACCTTTATTAGTTATTATTTACTTTTATAACTATACCTTTTAGTACTATAAGTACCCCTTTAGTATCCCTTTAATACCCCCCTATTAACCCTTAAGACCTTAGTTATACTATAATTACTTAATATAATTAGTTCCTATAAGTTAACCTCTTTTAGTAGTAATAACCGTTAGGGTAGTACTTTATAATTTAAGGCCCCTCTTAAGTATACTACTTATACCTATAAAAAGCCTATTACCCCTAAGAGTCCTTTCCTTAACTTACTTAATAAAGTTAACTTAAAGCCCTCTCTATCCCCTTACTTAAGCTCTTAATACTTAACTAAAGATCCCCTTATTAATAACCTTTTACTTCTTACTAACGGTTCTATACCTCTTATTAAGGATCCTATACCTCCTATTAATAATTCTAATACTAACGTTAAGGCGCCTTAAGATAACCCCTTTAATAACCCTAAGGTAGCTATTAATTTAGATCCTCTTATTAATAATTTAGACGTTAATACTACTACGTCCCCTAAGGTTCCCCTTAATAGCCCTTAAGATACCTAATTAGTTTCCTTTAATAGCTCTTCTTTAGATAATAACGTTAAGGAGGATAAGCGCCCCTAACGTTTTATTCCCTACTTATAATACGTTTAGTATATAGTTAAGTAGCCCTTATTAAGTAAAACTAAGACCTAAGGTTATACTATAGCTTAGAATATTCCCTACTATAGAGATACTACTAATATATTATCTATACCCCCTTTAATACCCCTTTATTACTAACTACTAAAAGCTATTAGCTTTAAGTATACTTATTATACCTATAGTAAGGGTAAGGAATACACTTCTATAAGTTCCCTTCCCCTCCCCCTTAAATAAGCCGCTCCTATAGTCCTTTAGTTCCTATACTAAGGAGTCTATTTAAGCTATACTTTAGGTTACTACTACCGCTCTTCCCCTTAAGAATCTTTTTAAGGCTATTAGTACCTATTACCCTATCTATTAGTATAATATAAATAAGGTTTACCCCTTTATACTCCTATAATACCCCTCTTATTCTCTTTACTAACTATTATTTAAGCTAAGTTTAAAAAGTTATAAATTAGTACTAAAAAAGCCCTATAAGCTTAAGTTAATACTAAGGGGCTCTTAGAGCTTAAGAGGAAGGCTTAAAATAATAAGGCTGTTTTAATTAACTATAAGTATAAGCTTACTACCTTTAAAGGCTTTACTACTTAAGCCTATACCTTTATAAAACTTTTAGTAGCTATTTATAAGCGCTCTCGTTCCCTTAAGGAGGCCCCTAATGCCCTAAGTTCTTAAGTAACTACCTTAAGTACTTAGGTAACCGCTTAATTATCTACTTATACTAAGGCCCTTATAGCTTAAACTAAGGCTATTAAGGCTTAATTAAAGGTCCTTTAGTTTATTTTTAATAACTTTACCCTTTTTAATAATAATTATACTATAGTTATAAGTATTACTTTATTATTACCCCTTAGTTTACCCCTTTATACTTACTTATTATAGTATTCTACTATTAAAAATAAAAATAATAAAGGTAGTAATAATAATAGGGGTAATAATAGTTTTAGTTCTAATAGTAATAGTTAATAGAAAGGGTTTCTTACTTAGTTCCCTTCTATTTAGGATCTATTATAGTTAATAGTCTCTTTTTTTTTTTTAGTTATTTTACTTATCTTTTATTATAATTAGTAAATTAAGGGATACTACTAAGTATCCTTTACCCCCTTAAAGCCCCTCTATATATATATANGTTATACGTTTTTATACATTTAAATACCTAAATAAAAGCCTTAATATATTTTAGCCTATAAGTTATTAATCCTTACCTCTTACCCCTTTATTACTCCTTTAGTACTCTCTCTTATAATCCCTACTTTATAGTCTCTATATAGGTCCTTAACTATATATCTTTATAGCTCCTATAAATTCTCTTTATTACTATACCCCTTTTACTTAATTAGGTACTACTTATTCCTTAGTAGTCCTTTATAAGTAACTATTTATTTAACCTTATAGACGTTATTATTTTAGTCTTTTATAGGGACCTCTCTAAAAGCGTTAATAGGCCTATAGAACTACTTTAGTTATAACGATAAGAATATATTATATATCCTATAGTAAGATTAAAGGTTAAGCTTATATATAGCCCCTCTATTAACTACCTAAGTTACTATAAATAAGCTAAGGTATTTATTTAATAGTTTCTTTAATAGTTACTATTACTTAATAAATTATATAGAGAGTAGAACTTTATTCCTAACGCTAAAGTTAGCGTCCTTTTATTTTATATTATACTACTTCTTATATACCTTATTAGTAGCTACTAACGTAGCCTTAATTAATACCCTCTTAATTTATAGCTCCTTAATCCTTTCTTTTATAACTAGGACGCTTATTAGCTTAGTTTATAAGGGGGTAGCGTTATTTAGACCTATTAATCTATAGCTTATTAAAGCTTCTATTAGTAATACCTTAATAGTACTATACTATATATAGTTATAAATAAATTAAGCTATAGGTAGTTAATCTACTTAGTTATTCTATTTAATATTATAGAACGCTCTTAAGAAGTATTTAACGTTTTAATTCTAACGCTTTATTTACCTATCTATTTAAAAGTAATATACTATACTAAGCTTCCTTTAAATACCTAACTAATAAGCTACTACTACTTAGAACTAACTTATAAATAAGGATCCTTAGTTTAAAACTATAAAGTATAGTACCTTATACTATAGGAATATTTTATTTACTAAAATAGTTATTAGTTTATTTACTATAAGTAATTCTCTTATTAGTATATAGACTATAAAGTTTATTAGCTTATTAATTACTACTAAGATACTATTATATCCCCTTTAATAGCCTACCTTTAAGGATAGGAGTTTAATAATAAAGTTTAGTAATATACTTTCTTATAGTTATAATAGTACTAATAGGGGTACTAGCTTCCTATAAGGTATATAGTAGTATAGTTTTATCCTTTAGTATATAGTATATATCTTTATAAACTCTATAGTATCCCTCTTAANTTAACTTCTAAAAGAATAACTAAGATATCNTACTTTAAGGTCTTAAATACCTTTAGGTACCTACCTATAGCCTTATTATAGAATATAATAAGTATAGCTTACCTTAGTATATATCCGTTTAGTATTACTAAGTATCCCTTATACTAAATATCTTTTTTAGTATTAGTTATTTAGTATACTATAGTCCTTTAGTTACCTTTCTATAGATCTTTATCCTTACGCTATACCTCCTATACCTACGTTTCTAAGCTTTCTTTTATAACCTCTAGTAGTTCTTTAGTCCCTAATATAACCCTCTTAATAGTATTTATTACCTTTAGTACCTTAAACCTATCTAAAAAGTTCTATAAGAACGCTTCCTTTATAGTTTTTACCTTTTCTATAGTTAGTTAGTAGTTAAGGCGCCTTAAGAGTCTATTAATAGGGGTTTAGTTCTTTAGTTAGTACTTAATTTTAAAATTAAAGACCACTAAGTTTTATAACAGCCTTACTTACTAACTATTTAGCTATAGTTTTATTACTAAATAATAGTACTTTAAGTAATCTATAATAAAGAGTATTTAGTATTAAGTATATAAGAGGTAGTACTTTTAGTATATTACTACCTCTTTAATAACTAATAGTTTAGCCTTTAGTACGCTATACTATAGCTCTACCTTATATAGTTTTTATAATAAAAAGGCTACTAAACGCTATTCTCTATTATAAAGCTAGTATATTACTACCCTTATTATATAATTAAAGGTATCTATTTCTACTTTAATAAGTAGCTTAGGGTTAAAATACTTTAGTATAGGGGCCTTTATAAATAAAAACTATAGCTTATAGAAGGCCTTTAGTACCCTATTAATTATTACCTTACTATTTACCTTACCTAATAATTAATCTATAAAGGGAGTATAGACTTTTAAATAGTTCCTTATAAACTAATAGTAGAACCTAATAAACCTTAAGAAGACCTAAATATCCTAAATACTATAGGGTATTAGCTACTTAGTAATAATAACTACTTAGTCCTCCTCTATTACTATCCTATTAAGGGATACTATAAACCCTAAGAACCCTATTATTTATATATAGAATTTATACTTCTTTAAGTTAGTATATAAGCTAGCTATATTTAAGTAATAAAGGACCTCTTTAATAGCTTCTATATAAGCGTCTTAATCTTTTAAAAAGATAAGAATATTATTAAGGTATATAATATAAGTAACGTCTATAAGGCCTATTAAAGCCTTATTAATATATACCTAAAAGGTTATTAATATATTTATTAATCTAAAAGGTATAACTTAGTACTTAAAGTATTTATACTATATATAGAAAGCTATCTTTTACTTATCTCCCCCCTTAATATATACCTAGTAGTATATATCTTTAAGGTCTAACTTAGTATACTACTCTACTTCTAATAACCAGTCTAAGATCTTACTAATTAACAGTAGTAGTATATAGTTCTTTATAGTAACTATATTAAGACCTCTATAGTTAATATATAGCCTTAACTTACCCCCCTTTTTTAGTATAAAGAGGATTAATACCTCTATAGGACTCTTTAAATAGTAAATCTATCCTTTTATTAATACTTTATTAAGGTAGTCTCTAAGCTCTATTAGCTCTATCTCTACTAATAGGTATATAAGGCTATATAGGGGGGTTATCCTTAGTTCTAAGTTAATAGTATAGGTACGTCTACCTTTATTTATTAGTTTCCCTATAAGATCTATATTAAATATATAAGCCTACTCTTTATACTTACCTAAGAGAATAAAGGTAGTCCCCTACTCCTCCCTTAGTCCTCCTTTTATTTACTTAATTATTCTTATAGCTAATATAATTACTATTATAGCCCTTACGTTATATATAGCTTTATATACTACCTTCTTACTAATAACTAACTAAATAGAATCCTTACCTAAGGGGTATATCTACCTTATTATTTCTTACTTTAAGTTTAACTTTATTATAGTATACTAAAGAATCCTTAGGATAGTAATATAGTCTCCTCTTTTAGTTACTTAAAACTTATAGGATTTATCTTACGTTATACTAAGGTCGTTTATTACCTTAGTTATTAAAATCTTCTTATTATAGTTAAGTACTTATAAACCCTATATACCCTTTAGCGTTAGCTTACTCTTAATAACCTTTAGTAGACTATTAGCGCCTCTTATTAGTCTTTAGTTTATAATATTTTTATCCGCCTTTAAATTAATTAATACCGTCTCTGTTCTTTACTTACCTACTACTTAAACCTTTAGTACTACTTCTATATAATAATAAGGCTTAAGTCCCTAAGGGAGCTAAATAGTATTTATACTTATTACCCCTCTATTATTATACTAATAACCTAAGTATCTTAGCTTACTATATTTATAATAGTTTAGCTTAGTATATTAGTTTAAAAAGTACTTATAGTTTATATAGTTAAAGTACTTAATATATAACTATAATCTATAGTTTAGTAGGGGACTATTAGGTATCCTCTCTTCTATCTTTAATAGTATTAAGGTATCTATAGAGTTTAAAGCTAATATTAAGCTTAAAGTTATTCTAACTATATTAGCCTATATACTACCTACTATAGTTTTTATAAAGGGCTATTAGCTTAGTCCTTAGTATACTTAGTACCCCTTAATAGGTAGTTAATACCCTCTTAGTTTAGTATTTTAAATCTTATTAGTTATCTCTATATATTTAATAACGCTATTAAGTTCTCTCTTTATTATAAAAAGCCTATAAGCTATAATTTACCTTCTTAACTTTAGTAATAAGTAGCTAAAAACGTAAATTACTTTAGTCCTCTTTAGTAGCCTATTAAGGATCTTAGCTTTAATTACTTTATATTAATTAATAAATTATTAATATAATTACCTTAGCTTTTATTACTTCCTATTAAGCTTAATCTATATACTATAAGTATAGGTATCTATATTAACTATACTATCCCTTAGCTACTCTTTTATTACTACCTAAATAACCTAATTAATCTTACCGTTATATTTAAATTTAATATAGTTTCTCTATTATTAAGATATAGTACCTTTTAAATAGAACCTTATAAATAAGACCTTTTTATAATTAAATATATATTTATCCTTAGCTATATAGAATTAAGAATTAAGCTTAAATAGTAAATTACTAACGTCCTTTTAGGTACCCCCTTTAAATTAAATTAATAAGAGTTACTTACTTTAATTATTACTATACTACCTCTTTAGTTTTAGCTTTAATATAGCTACTATAACTATATTTAAGACCTCCTTAGTATCCCTTTTATTCTTAATAGCTAAAAGTTACTTAAAAGCTTTTTATTTATATATCTTATAAGTAGCTTTTATAATAAGCCTTTTTATTTCTTTTAAGCTTATATTATTATAATTAAGTTAGTTTAGAATACTATTACCCCTTAAGAGTCCCTTTATTATAAGCGTTATTATACTTAGTATATTCCTATAGTTTATATTACTATATTAACTTATAGTTAATTTTAAATTAAGTACTATTATTACCCTAATAGTTAGTACGCTTAGTAGTATAGGTAGAGGTTTAAACGTATTAAGCTTACTTTATATAGAGTAAAGGGGTCGGTATAGTACTATAGGGGTATTAGTTATTTTTTTTATTTAAACCTACCTCCTTTAGTCCCTCTTATAGGAATCCCTTCCGTTTTATCTAGATTCCTAGAATAACGTCGCCCTAACGCCGCTCCGGTCCCCCTCCGATGCCCCACTTCACCGTCCCCGGTCCCGTCTCTCTAGAGCCCCCGGTAGGCCCGTAGTGATCCTGACACGTTGCACCAATAGTTTGGAATCATGGTCAAAGCTCACTGAATCAAAATACGGTATCAGAAAAGCTCCTCTTATTAGTTATTTGGAACCCGCTCTCATTTTACTTTTACCTTGAAGCTGTGACTTCTGATCAGCTCGTTCATGGCAGCGTCTTCAGAAAAGGGTTTCTGATATTATCAATTATAGGAGCACTTCCCCTGCCCTCCGTAGTCAAGCCTTCGGTCATACGTATGCTTCTAAATGTAGCAATAAACTCTGCACTTCGATTGAAGTCCACCCCCAAATCATGAATTCTAACGCTTCAGTTTTATTATTTCATGCGCACCTAGAGGTTTTGGCTTCAAAGCTGTCTGTGTTTCAATAACACAAAGTGTGACGAGCTAGAGCACACAGCTATGGGTGGGAGAGATTGTGTAAAGAGTGACTTGATTCTAGAAGGTTTCCTATGTGCGACGCGCGTATAAATAGGTGCTCGGTGAGCGTGTCATGAGAATAGCCCGTGCCCACACCGGTCCGGTGT